>WHSA01001259.1:0-142893 GCA_012931725.1 Litsea cubeba
ATTTTATTTTTATTTTTATGAATTCATCGAAGAGAAACCATGGCCCAAAACCTTAGTCGAACAGGCTCAACATTTCTGCAGCGCGATGAACGATAGGAACAGATCAAGGTTCTCAATTTTGAATCCAAATTAAGAAATCTAAAATTTTTTTTTTATATATTATATAATTTTTTTTATTTTTTGATGAACTCATCGAAGAGAAACCATGGCCCAACCCCTAATCCGAACACGGTCTCGGCGATTTCCGCGAGCGCCAGTGCCCAGAAGGGAAAGGCATCAAAGTTTCTCAATTTTGAATCCAAAATGAAAATCCTGATTTTTTTTACTTTTTTTTTTTATAGTTTTTTTTTAGATTTTTAATGAACTCATCGAAGAGAAACAATGGCCCAACCCCTAATCCGAACACGGTCTCGGCGATTTCCGCGAGCGCCAGTGCCCAGAAGGGAAAGGATCAAAGTTTCTCAATTTTGAATCCAAATTGAGAAATCTAAAAATTTTTGTTTTTTTTTTTTTGAAAAGAGAAAGAGTGGAAATAAATTCAAAGAATTAGAAATTTCCAAAACAAAAAATCTCATCTCATTTTTTTTTATTATGCGGAATTCAACATAGGCCACCAATTATAAAGTAGCCAAGGAATCGAGAAAAGAATATAAGCATAGAGCAAAATATATGATATGCAAATATTTCATTTCTAGCATCGTGTTCTAAATAAACGAGTCCCACCGGGTGATGCCAGCTTGATGGACCGCGCTCCCATGCCCGGGTTCCTACCGAGGTCGCGGACGTGGGAGTCCGTTTGGTTCCGACCCTTCGTAACCGGGGGGCAAAAGGGCGTGCATCAACATTTCTTTTTTTGTGTGGGGGTGCCAGATTTTCTATTTTTTCTTGGAATTGCAAGTGGTGATCCGGAGATCAACCTTCGCAAGTAAAAAGGAAATCAACTTCTTTCAAGTTTCCATTGCACAATATTTAAGAAAGAGACATTTTCTTGATTTGCCGTGAAAGGCGATTTTTTTGGCATTTATAGCCGATTTTGGCGTTTTAGCCGATTTTGGCGTTTATAGCCAACTTTGGCGTTTATAGCCGATTTTGGCGTTTATAGCCGATTTACAATCCTTATCAACAATGAAAGACAAGAATTGTGATTTTTGTCTCTTTTGAAAAAAATACAAACTACAATGAAAAGCAAGAAAAGGAGGATCTAACTTCTCAGGAGATTGTGGGGGACTCGTTTAGATTGACGGTCGCAAGCCATATGTGGGCTTCGCCATCATCCATGCAGATGAGAACAGAGGATGCTATTGATTCGCTTGGCTTGGCTATAACCTCAGGTTTTTAGAAGACAAAGACCAAAGGAAGGTCCTATGTCCAATAAAAAAACCGAGTAGACGGGCTGAAAAAGCCATATCTAAGCCATTTGAGGCAGGAGGAGAAGGCAAGGACCTTGGGGGGGGGGTACCCCCCAAGGGACTTTTGTCACCCTTGTTGCGGTGGCCGGTGTAGAATTTCCGCAGAGTTTTCTCTCTTTTCTTTTCTCTGGATTTCTGACTGCTGTCTGATGTTTGTTGTGGTGTTTTTTTCCGATCTGGATTCCTTTGGAGTGCTCTCCTATTTATAGGCTCTTGGTAGCCATTAGGAGAGCTTAATGGGGCTTTTAATGTCATTAAGCCACATAATGGGAGGAGTTACAAATTGAATTGTTTATTTGTAACTCCTTTTTCTTGGCTTCTGATTGGCCGGAGGAGATTGAGGCATTTTAATCGCCTTAATCGCCATGATGGGAGGAGTTTCATGGGTTAAATGCCATGAATCTCTTGACTTGTAACTCCCAAATGCTTGCTTCTGATTGGGCCGTCCAAAGAAATGGATTAATGACTGTAATAAAGCTAGTCAATTAATCGCATTAAGTGGTCGCCCAGAGCAGCTGAGAGTCGCGGGCCGTGCCATGTCTTTTGGAATTCTTCTGTCGATGATCATCGATGGATCTTCATGTAGATCGACATCAGATGACCAATGTATTTTAGGTGTTTGTTGCCAACAGCAGGTCGGTGCCATCTGTCTTGTCGATTTCCTCGATCGGTCGGGTGGAAAGCACACTTTTTTTTGGTTGACCGGGTGGCGATCAATAACTGTCTCGATACTCTTGATGTTTTACCCGTGTTTTGGACGGATATCAGAGGACTTGGTGTCTCAAAAGCATGAATTTTGGAAAGTACCCAAGGCTGGGCTCCTCGAATCGCGAAAAAAAACGGCGAAACCGGGGTTTCCGGGGCTTTCCCGGCGACCCCGGGTTCCATGGTCGCCGGCGACCCTGGCCCAGGGTCGCAGGGGTCTGCGACCCTTGGGGGGTTTCCCCCTTTCTGGTCCCGTTTTGCGTCCGTTTTTTGCTCTTTTTTTATTCTTTTTCTTCTGTAATTTTCTTTGACATTTTTGACCATTTATTGGCCTAATTTCTTTGTAGGAAACCTGATGAGAATCCTTGCATTTTATTTTGCAAAGTTTCCAATTTCCTGAGAAAGCCGAAGACTTTGTCGCGCAGAGCTGACGATTTTCTGTCAAAAGTTGAAACTAGGGTCAAACGATGTCGGAATGACCTGAAATTTGGTGTGAAGCCTGCTGAGCAATAAATAAGACCAACCATAGGCTTTTGTTTGAGTTTTGAAGCCGTTTTGGGTCCTATCACCTGTAGACTTGCTTTTTATCGCGATGAAGATGTCGCGGTTTGATGTGCGGTCAACCGATGTCCGATTGACTTGAAATTTGACAGGGAACCTATTGGAGTCATTTTAAGATGATCCATAGGTTCTGTCTTGGAAACCATGGTCCCGGAGAGCTTTACCGCCGAGAGGCTTGATTTGGCTGTTGGAGAAGCGAAGTTAGGCCAAATGATCTTGAAATGGCTTGAAACTTCTTGTGTACTCCTCTTTTGGCTATCTGGAAGAATCTTGTAGTTTTTGTTTGATTCTGACAAGATTTGATTTTTGGAAGCAGCATTTCCTATTTATGGCAGGTTGCGACTTCATGTAGCTCTTTGGATCTTGAAAAGGCAAAGTGACATTTTTGGTGTCAACAGCCACAAGAAAAGCTGGCTCTCATGCCAAAATTGGCTTCCATGCCACAAACAAAAAACCTGGCTTTCATGCCAAAACAATCACTTGACAAAAGATTTTTCACAAAATGACAACCTTTTGATCAAATCCCATTTAGCAATTACTTTTATCACAAAAAGATTCAAGTGAGCGTAGGGATAACAAAAAAAAAAGAGCATCCCATTTAGCAATTACTTTTATCACAAAAAGATTCAAGTGAGCGTAGGGATAACAAAAAAAAAAAAGAGCATCCCATTTAGCAATTACTTTTATCACAAAAAGATTCAAGTAAGCGTAGGGATAACAAAAAAAAGGAGTACCAAAAAATACAAGTGGTACCAAAAAAAAAAAAGAGAAGAGAGAGAAGGATGGTTTCTGTAAAAAAAAAAATATACAGGAGCTCAATCAAAAATGGTCTCCAGCCAAGAGTTCAGCTCCCCAAGCAAACTTTTAGCCTCAGCCGTCAAGGATTCCAAGGCACGCTTCTTCAGGAACCTGCCATGAGATGCTGGAGTGGGCTGTATCCCTTCTCTCACACCAGGAAGCTTACCTCGAGCAGTTTGCCATTGTTCCTCCTCATCAGACTTCCTTTTGAGAACCCGTTCGGTATCTGCAACCTGGTGAATCAGAGCACTCTCCCTGTCGCGAGCCTCTATTATGGCAGTCCACTTGGCAGCGACTTGTGCCTGCAAATGCTCAAGACGTTTCCTGGCCTCATCGACCTCCCTGTCAAGGATGTTGAGGTCATGTGTCAGCCTGATGATGGCTATCTCTTCTAAGTTCCTCTTTCGGACTGCCTGCTTCTTGCTTTCTGTAGCCTCATCCAGGTCAGACTTAGCCTTATCAGCAGGGTCCAGGAACATCTCCTTGAAGAACTGGTCATCAGCCAAACTCACGGTCTCAAACCACTTGTCACCCAGTGCAATGATCCTATCAACGATCGCCCTGGCACCTGTGACATCCAGACCAGCCTCTTCAGCATCACTGAGAATCTCCTGCACATGCTGGATCATGCCAAATCCGGCTTCCAAGTGCCCAGAAAAGAGAGTCTCAATCCAAGAGCTCAGAACTCGCATCACCACCTTCTTCGCAAAAAGAAGAGATGGCCCAGCTGAGGATTCGCCCAACTCCGTTGGTCGGCTACTCATATCATCATCTGTTGGAAGAGTAGCAAAAGAACTCTTTCCAGTTGAAGCTGCTCCTGCTCGGGAAGGAATCTCAGCGCGAGGAATCTCCTCAATATTGTCAGAACTGGTCCCAGGAGTTTCTACCTCTGGATTAACCTCTGGCATCTCTTGCTCTGGAAGCGACGGATCCTCCTCTGCCACTTCAAAACCTGCAAAGGAAACACAAAAAGGTATGAATATGACCCTGTTTGAAAATCATTATCAGAGTTATAACTACAAAATACCTTTTTCGACGACTGGCGGAACACTTTCTTCCTCCATGAACTCATTGGAAGCATCATCAACATTTGCGTCCATCGATGGTTCAAAGTCATCAGAACCCTGTGGCAAGTCAACTGACAACAAAAAAACAATGTGTTAGCAAGCCAAGTCACAAACTCAAAAAAAAAAAAAAAAAAAAAGGAAGCAAAAGAAGTCGTACCAATTGGAGATTCTGGATTTACTCCAGAGTCCCTCGGTTCTTCTTCAGGTGCCTCAACAGGATCCATCACCACGTCATCGGTTGGGACCACAGGCATCACCAAGTCTTCCTCTGCTAAAAAAAAAAAGAGAAAAGCAGAAAACAAGAAGCAAATTATAACATGGAAAAAATCCCATGAAAAGAAATGGAAAGAGAAAAAGGAAGAATCATACCTTCACCGACGGTCTCTTCTTCTCGGCTTCTCTTCTCTGGAGGCTCGTCAGCATCCACTGGCACATCCTCATTGATAGTAAGAGGAACTTCCAAGTTAGGAGAGGTCCTCATGCTGCCCCTTGCTGCGATGATGACTCCTCCTCCTCTTACCTCTGCGGGCTCGCTTCTTAGAGGAACCTGCCCCGCTGTCAGAGTCAGGTTTCCCACTTGACTCATCACTGGATGGTCTGCTCTTGCCAGTAGACTCCACGGAAGCTTGCCTCTGTGCCGCTTGCATCCAAGCACCAAGTTTGGCTTCCTCCTGTTCTAGTTGCTCCAAAGCCTCATCAGGTATCTCTCGAATAGCTTCAGAACCAATGATGCCCTGGTCACCGAGAAAGCCTATCTTGTGCTTCTCTCCAGAAAGGAAGGCCCAAACTTCCTCTCGCCGGATGCCATCCGACTTTCCAAGGCCCTTTCCAGATGCCAGCTTCACATCAAGCTCCTTCTTGGAAAGCCCCCGATATGCCGAAAAGCTCTCCGCGAACCACTTCGCAAAGCCGGCAGTCCGGGAAGTCAGCAACACAGGATAAGAAATCATGGCTGTAGTGTCTTCAGCACTATAGAAAGCCCATGCATTTCTCCCGTCCTGTAAGCCTCCAAAGCGCTTCACCATGCTTGAAGGCGCTCCAACAACGCCTTGAGAAAAGCCCAGCTGCAAAGCAAAGCGAGAGGGTACATACGGCTGGATGTCGACGAAAAGATGTCTACGGTACACCATCGTGCCGACACGTATGCTGAAAAGCCACTCTCTCTCTGCATTTGTCAAGGAATAATGCCTTCCCGACCCCGCCCTGGTAGAGTCTCGGGAGGCACCAAAATTAAAAGCCTTCTTCCGCAACTCCGGAGAAAGCTTTACTGAAGATTGCCCCATCTCGACGTCCCTGAACCGTCGGATCCTCATGCGGGCAAACAAAAGTGATTCGGACACGGCTTTGCCTTTAGCCAGTCGAATCATCAGAGGATCATCATCCTGAGCAGCACCCAGCCGATGGAAGCCAGGACAGTGGTATACATACCACGAATAAAAGATATGGGCTGAAAATACCCTATTCATGGGAAGCCCAAGCCGAACCAAAAAAGCAGCAGCCTGCAGTTCGGTACACAGGTAGGAGTAAAGAGCTGGCACCAAAGCAAGCTGCTCTCCAAACGCCATCTGACAAGCCGGAAAAATACAATGCGGCCTGATGTGCGTTCCATCTCCTCCAGCAAAAACAGCCTCACCAAGCCAATAAGTGAGGTAAACAGCGAGATCTCTCCGCAATGCAATGTCAGGACATATGGCGTTTGTACTTGCACAGAAATCTCTCAACTCTTCTTGCATGGCCAAGATCTTCTTTGAACTTGGATCCTGAGCTCCGGCTTCCTGGGTCACGCTATCAGAAGACTCCCTGCTATCAAAAAAGTTGGGGAATGAAGAGCAAAAACTCTTCCAACTGCTGGATCTAACTTTCAAACCCCTCTTCTCCTTCAAAAAATCATAGAAGGCGACGAGCTGAAAGTATAAAAGCCTGAACTCCTCAGACTGCCCCTCGAGGACGCTGTCAATCGGCATAAACTCCTCATAGAGTTTGCCGAGGATGGGCAATCCGGTAATGGCGCTCAGCTCCTTCAAAGAAAAACCAATCTCACCATTCGTCACAACGAAGGTATTGGTTTGTGGGAGAAATGACTCCAGCATAGCCATGAAGGCCTCGTCGGAAAAGATCACGGTCTCCCTAAAGGCGCGGACCGCATCAAAAATCCCGGCTTCCTTCAAAATGGCGCCACCAATCAGCAAGACGCGATCAGTCCACGACTTCCACTCGGAGTCAGCATTGAAGCGGCCACGAAGTCGGAAAGGCTTGATCCGATTGCTGCCGTCACCGCTGAAAATACCAAGGCCCACCGGTCTCAAATCGACCGACGGATAATCAGAGCCCTGGTAGCCGCTGGAGGGCATCAACAAGTCCATGTCAACAGGCGACCTCTCCGTATATCCAGGAGAACCGCCAACAAAAACCCCGGTCTTGATTACATTTGTCCTTCTCACCCAGCTTGGAGGATCTTCCCTCTTAGGGCACGTGGGGGCAAGGCTCAGAATCGAGACGGTGCGATCAAACGTCGACCGGGGTAGCAACAGTCTTCTTCTCACCATCTGCTGTGAAAGAAAACTGAAAACATCTCCTCTGGTATGTCATGTCATCAGGGACTGCATCACCAAAGAAGAAGGTAGGCTTGGGCAAAACGCTCTGATCTTCCATCACCCATGGACGACTGCTTACCATGATCTTATAGAATTCCTCTCCCTTGAGAGTGATCAGTCGCTGCCTCATCTCATCTCTGCTGAGGGAGTCGCACTCTTCCAGATTTCTCTCAACATACTGGACCTTCTCAAAAGCCTGCTGAACGGCCGGATTAGAAGATCTAGAAGACCGACGAGGTACGCTTGTAGCAGGCTCTTTACCCTTGTTCGCTCTGGAGGAACCACCTGAAAAGGATGGAAAAGAAAAAGATCAAACATCAAATGACAGAATCTCGCTAAAAAAAATCTGGCGAAATTTTGACATGATGACGGGGCAATTCCGAAGAAAAGGAACTATCCCGAAAGAAATAGAAAGCTTGAAGATGGGCTCAACATCGCTGCGAGCTCCGAAACTCCAAACTTTCGAAACCTCAAAGTCTCCGCAAAATCAGGAAGGGCTCAACATCACTGCGAGCTCCAAGTTCCCAAATTTGCAAAAAAACTTTCAGGTATGCTATCACATCATGCTACAAATTTAATTTACAAATTGAATGCATGCATGAACATCTTGCTTTGCGAAAAAAATGCATTATCATGATGAGCAAAAAAAAGAAGAAAAGAAACTTTCTCTAAAAAATAAAAGAGGGGAAAGAAAACAAAAAAAAAAAGAAAAGAAACTTTCTCTAAAAAAAAAAGGGGGAAAGAAAACAAAAAAAAAAAAGAAAAGAAACTTTCTCTAAAAAAAAAAAGGGGGAAAGATAACAAAAAATAGGAAAAAAAATGAGAAAAAAAAAAGAGAGGGCTGGCCCACAGGCCACGTGGCCGTACGGCCAGATCCGTACGGATCTGGCCGTACGGCCAACACAAAAAAAAAAAAAACAACATAAAAAAAAAGAAAAGAAAGCAAAAAAAAAAAACCGTGTAAAAAAAAAAAGAGGGAAGCAAACACGTGAGAAAAAAAAAGAGAAAAAGAAAGAAACAAAAAAAAAAGAAAGAACTTTATTTTTCCTACAATGGAGTTTTCTTGAAAAAAAAGGGAACTTACTTGAAGCCATTGATGGAGAAGAAGAAGAAAAGTCTTGAAGAAGAAGAACTCTTGGTCTTGAAGCCCACTTGAGATTATTGCAAAAGAAAGTAATAAGAGCAAGAGATCCAACCTTCTCCTTGCTTTTATAGAGGAGAGCAAATCAAAGAAGGAAAGAAGAAAAAGGTAAGTGTTACTAATTAGTAACCTTACCAAAAGAAAGAGATTAGAAAGATTCTTTCCCAAAAGAAAGATATCTTGAAGGATTTTCTCCCAAAAAGAAATCTATGACGGATTCTTTCCCAAAAGAAAGATATCTTGAGATATTCTATCCCAAAGTAAAGGGATCATGAGAGATTCTCTCCAAGTAAAGATATTCTTAGATATTCTCTATCCAAATGAGATATTTTTGGATATTCTTTACAAAAATGACACCATATGAGATCTAAGCTATTTCAAAAGCTTAAGGTCCCATGGGTTAGCCCATATGAGCCAGGTTTGACCACCTAGGCACACACAAAAAAAAAAAAAAAAAAAAAGAAAAAAAATTTTTTTTGGTCTTTTAGTGAAAGAGAAATCCCTCTTACCAAGAGCATACAAAAATAGTTCCATGCCTCTTTTGAGTTGATTGGACCATACAAAAGAAAATTCCAAGCCCCATGAGCTTCCAAAAATCAAACCATCCAGCCTCATCTACCAAATTGAGCCAAAATCTTGAAATTGACATTTCATCAAACCAAATCCTGGTCCCCTAACTTGCCACATACAGCCTGTTAGGTCACAAGACCAAAACCAAAAACCAAAACCTGATCCCCTAACTTGCCACATACAGCCTGTTAGGTCACAAGATCAAAACCAAAATTGATCCCCCAACATTCCACATACAGCTTGTTGGGTCACACGATCAAAACCAAACCCGACCCCCTAACCTGCCACATATAGCCTGTTAGGTCACAAGGTCAAAACCCAAATCCACATCCCTGATGTCATCTTCAAAACTTTGCCTCGAGATGGTACGTGATCCCTTTCACTACCATAAAATTCCCCTGGAAGCTCAAAAGGCTACAAATACCAAAAAGAAAGATTGCTCAAAGACTCTTGGTCAAGTCACAGGCTCTCCTTCAAAAAAATCTCTTCGAGGCACATCGACTACAAAAGTTAAGCAACTCGCCGCTGTACCTCGAGGGGGCATTTGTTGACACCAAAAATGTCACTTTGCCTTTTCAAGATCCAAAGAGCTACATGAAGTCGTAACCTGCCATAAATAGGCAATGCTGCTTCCAAAAATCAAATCTTGTCAGAATCAAACAAAAACTGCAAGATTTTTCCAGACAGCCAAAAGAGGAGTACACAAGAAGTTTCAGGCCATTTCAAAATCATTTGGCCTAACTTCGCTTCTCCGACAGCCAAATCAGACCTCTCAGCGGCAAAGCTCTCCGGGACCATGGTTTCCAAGACAGAGCCTATGGATCATCTTAAAATGACTCCAATAGGTTCCCTGTCAAATTTCAAGTCAATCGGGCATCGATTGACCGCACATCAAACCGCGACATCTTCATCGCGACAAAAAGCAAGTCTACAGGTGATAGGACCCCAAACGGCTTCGAAACTCAAACAAAAGCCTATGGTTGGTCTTATTTATTGCTCAGGAGGCTTCACACCAAATTTCAGGTCATTCCGACATCGTTTGGCCCAGTTTCAGCTTCTGACGGAAAATCGGTAGCTCTGCGCGACAAAGTCTTCGGCTTTCTCAGGAAATTGGAAACTTTGCAAAATAAAATGCAAGGATTCTCATCAGGTTTCCTACAAAGAAATTAGGCCAATAAATGGTCAAAATGTCAAGGAAAAGCACAGAAGAAAAAAGAATCGAAAAACAGCAAAAACGGACGCAAAACGGGACACGAAAGGGGGAAAACCCCCCCAGGGTCGCCGGCGACCTTGGAACCCGGTATCGCCGGGAAAGCCCCGGAAACCCCGGTTTTCGCCGTTTTTTCGCGATTCGAGGAGCCCAGCCTCTGGTACTTTCCAAAATTCATGCTTTTGAGACACCAAGTCCTCTGACATCCGTCCAAAACACGGGTCAATCATCAAGAGTATCGAAAACAACATTGATCGCCACCCGGTCAACCAAAAAAAAGTGTGCTTTCTACCCGACCGATCGAGAAATCGACAGGACAGATGGCACCGACCCGCTGTTGGCAAGAAACACCTGAAATTACATGATCATCTGATGTCGATCTACATGAAGATCCATCGATGATCATCAACAGAAGAATCCCAAAAGACGTGGCACGGCCCGCGACTCTTCAGCTGCTCGGCGACCACTTACTGCGATTAATTGACTAGCTTTATTACAGTCATTAATCCATTTCTTTGGACGGCCCAATCAGAAGCAAGCATTCGGGAGTTACAAGTCAAGAGATTCATGGCATTTAACCCATGAAACTCCTCCCATCATGGCGATTAAAGGCGATTAAATGCCCTCAATCTCCTCCGGCCAATCAGAAGCCAAGAAAAAGGAGTTACAAAATAAACAATTCAATTTTGTTACTCCTCCCATTATGCGGCTTAATGACAATAAAAGCCCATAAACCCACCTAAAAGGCTACCTAAAAGCCTATAAATAGGAGGGCTCTCCAAGAAGAAAGAACATCAGAAACATCAGAGAAAAAAGCACAAACACACAGACAGAAATCCAGAGAAAGGAAAAAAAGAGAGAAAACTCTGCGGAAGTTCTACACCGGCCACCGCAACAAGGTGACAAAAGTCCCTTGGGGGGTACCCCCCCCAAGGTCCTTGCCTTCTCCTCCTGCCTCCAATGGCTTAGATATGGCTTTTCAGCCCGTCTACTCGGCTTTTTATTGGACATAGGACCTTCCTTTGGTCTTTGTCCTCTAAAAACCTGAGGTTATAGCCAAGCCAAGCGAATCAATAGCATCCTCTGTTCTCATCTGCATGGATGATGGCGAAGCCCACATATGGCTTGCGACCGTCAATCTAAACGAGTCCCCCACAATCTCCTGAGAAGTTAGATCCTCCTTTTCTTGCTTTTCATTGTAGTTTGTATTTTTTCAAAAGAGACAAAAATCACAATTCTTGTCTTTCATTGTTGATAAGGATTGTAAATCGGCTATAAACGCCAAAAATCGGCTATAAACGCCAAAAATCGGCTATAAACGCCAAAATCGGCTATAAATGCCAAAAAAATCGCCTTTCACGGCAAACTAAGAAAAATGTCTCTTTTCTTAAATATATGTGCAATGGAAAACTTGAAAGAAGTTGATTTCCTTTTTACTTGCGAAGGTTGATCTCCGGATCACCACTTGCAATTCCAAGTAAAAATAGAAAATCTGGCACACCCACAAAAAAAGAAATGTTGATGCACGCCCCCTTTTGCCCCCCGGTTACGAAAGGTTCGGAACCAAACAGACTCCCACGTCCGCCGACCTCGGTAGGAACCCGGGCATCCGGGAGCGCGGTCCATCAGACCTTTTCATTGTATCCTCTTGCTAGCCGCTGTTGGTAGTCAGTTAATCGTAGGGCTGTTGCTTCTCAGCGCTCGTCCGCCAGGTCGAGCTCCATTGCTAAATTTGATTCATTTCGGCCCTGGTTGACCAACTCTGTCCTCAGGGTAGGGAGGCCAATTTCCAAGGGGATGACCGCCTCCATCCCATAGGCCAGGGAGAAAGGGGTCATGGAGGTGGATCGCCTTGGAGTTGTCCTGTACGCCCACAGCACACTGGAAAGCTCCTCTACCCATCTCCCCTTTGCCTTGTCTAATCGCTTCTTCAGACCGTCCAGAATTATCTTGTTGGAGATTTCGGCCTGGCCGTTGCTCTGTGGATACGCCGGAGTGGAATAGTGATTTCTGATGCCGTGCTCCTGGCAGAAGTCTTTGAAGGATTTGGAGTCGAACTGAGTCCCATTGTCCGAAATCAGGGTCCTGGGGATGCCGAACCTCGTTATGATGTTCCTCCATACAAAGCTCTTGGAATCCCTATCCGTGTTGGAGGATAGCGGCTCAGCTTCTATCCACTTCGTGAAGTAATCCGTCGCAATGATCAGCCACCTCTTGTTCCCCGGGGCACGGTGAAGGGGCCCCACAATGTCCAGCCCCCATTGGGCGAAGGGCAATGGACTAGAGAGGGGACTCAGGTCCTGTGCTGGCTGATGAAAAGAGTGGGAGAACTTCTGGCACTTCTCGCATTTCCTAGCGTACACTTGCGCATCCTTCTGCATGTAGGGCCACCAGTAACCTTGGCTTATTGCTCTATAGGCCAGCGATCGGCCCCCGATGTGGCTACCACAGATTCCTTCATGGATTTCATACAAGAAGTCGTCCACCTTGGTCGGGTGGATGCATTGGAGGTATGGACCCGTGAAGGATTTTCTGTAGAGTTTGCCTTCCGGAGAGAGCCAGAATCGAGCTGCCTTGAGTCTGATTCGATGGGCTTCAGTCTTGTCCTCGGGGAGCCGGTCATCCTTCAAGTAGGAGATGATTGGGTCCATCCAACTTGGGCCGAGATCAATACAGAGGATCTGTCGAGGCGAGTGTAGCTCCAGGCTCGACCTCGGTATCGATCCGACTTCGACGGTCCTTCTCTTCCCTGCCTCGACAGCGGAGGCCAGGTTTGCAAGCGCATCGGCCTGCGTGTTGGTGTCTCTAGAGATTTGCCTGACCTCGGCTTTCTTGAAGTGAGAGAGCAGCTTTTGTGAGAGGGCTAAGTAGGCCGCCATCCTGTCGTCCCTGGCCTGGTAGTCCCCAGCGAGTTGGCTAGTCACCAGTTGCGAATCGCTGAAGACCACCAGGTGCTGGGCTCCGAGGATTCGGGCGCTGTTCAACCCTGCTATCAGTGCCTCATATTCTGCTTCAATGTTGGTCGCTTTGAAGTCCAAGGTGAAGGCTTGCTCTATGACCAGTCCTTCTGGCGATTGTAGGACTATGCCGGCGCCAGCTCGCTTGGAGGTGGACGAACCTTCGACAAAAATCTTCCATGAGGCGGTGGAAGGTTGTTCGAGCCCGGTAACTTCGGGTTCGCTCCCAACGCCCCCCAGTTCCATGCCGGGCTGGGGCGGAGCCGAGCTGGGCGAGACGAACTCTACAATGAAGTCAGCCAGAATCTGGGCTTTGATCGCAGTCCGGGGACGGTACTGAATGTCATACTGTCCGAGTTCGACCGCCCACTTTGAAATTCGCCCTGAAAAGTCAGCTTTTTTGAAAATAGAGCGGAGTGGATGCTCTGTGATCACCACAATGGTGTGGGACTGAAAATAATGGGAGAGCTTACGGGAGGCGCTGACGAGTGCCAGTGCGAGCTTTTCCAACAAAAGAAATCTGGTCTCGGCGTCAAGCAGGATCTTGCTTGTATAGTAAATTCGCTTTTGTACTCCCTCGTCCTCCCTGATGAGGACGGAGCTCACCGCATGATCCGAGACCGCAAGATATAGTACAAAATCTCTCCCCGAGTTGGGGTAGAGAGTAAAGGGGGTGAAGATAAATAAGTTTTGAGTGCCGCCAATGCTTGGTCGCACTCAGGGGTCCACTGGAATTTTAAATTTTTTCTCAGAAGCTGAAAGAAAGGCCTGCACTTATCTGACGACCGGCTGATGAAGCGATTGAGTGCTGCAGCCATGCCTGTGAGCTTCTGAACTTCCTTTGTAGTAGATGGACTCTGGATGCCCAAAATTGAAGCGATCTGGTCCGGGTTGGCCTCTATTCCCCTCCGCGTCACCAGGCTTCCGAGGAACTTGCCGGAGGCCACGCCGAAGGCGCACTTGGAAACATTGAGCTTGAGTTTGAACGCGCGAAGGATGCTGAAGTGTCACGCCCCGAAACCGGGCCCTGCAGTGATCCGACCTCGGGGTGCGAAATTTTGGGATAAATTTGAAACTTTTGTTATGTTTCCCAAGATCCGCGTGAATGAGGATAAACAAATCCCATCACCATCAGAGTATATTTTTCGCGGAAGCTAAACATGGTGTTACGACCCGGAATCCGTGGCCATCGGGTTCCGTGTCGCACGCAACCAATATCACAAAGCCATCAATAAACAGACTGGCATAAATCATACATCAGAGCACACTGAGCTGGTAGTAACAAACTATTATTTCCCACATATTCAAGTTACAATTAACAGATGTCTTAATTATAAACCCAAAGAAAAAGGCTAACAAAGCCATACAACAATATATCCAACTAAAAGAAATACTACCCTCAATGTTAGATACGAACTCCGGTGCCAAACTTGACATCTAAATGATATCAACGGGCAGCCTCTCACGTCAGACCGGCGGTCCCGCCGCCTCCTCTGATCAAACACCTAAAACCAGAAAGAGAAGAAACTGGCACCAAACAAAAAGGGTCAGACACGACGGTCTGGCAAGCAAATAAACAAATAATATGAAACAAAAGAACATACATAAAACCTGGTGAAATCATCGTAAAACTGAATAAAGAGCCTAACCAATAATAACAATAAATCACGATAAAACGATCGAAAGACCGAACATAAATATCAAGACAAATAAACGAACAGTCTCTAAAGCATAAATGTCTCGAAAAGATAACCACCTAAGCAAAACATTTAATAATTGGAAATACATTTAAAACTGAATAGTAGGGACAATACAATAAAGATCGATATCGTAAACATTAAACAAATCAAAGCATAAAAAGTATAACCAACAAGAATTATAAACTAAAGTAATGTGCAGATAAAACCTTGGTGACCACAAATAGCTAAATCCTCCTATTACCGAAGTAATAAGAGCAGACAGAGCGTAGCCACTGAACGTGGTACTAAAAATAGGATCAGAACCGTAGCCATACAAATGGGACCGGCAGATCAAAATCAGAACCGTAGCCATACAAATGGGACCGGCAGATAAAACCGTTGCCATGGTCGGTACAGACAGAATCCAAGCTGCAGCTGGAGGACAGATTAAAGATCCCAAGCCGGGTGATCAGCCCGACAAGGTGACCTAAGCCTAGTGGTGCCTTTAGTTTTCAAACTCAAACCGATACAAATCTAACATAATACTAATCCCTTTGGCTCAGGGGCTCACACCACATAGCTCTGGCCCCGTCTTGCCTCGGGGTTTTGTTTTCGGAATCATAGCCTCTTTGGCTCATGGGCTCGCACTACAAAGCTCTGGCCCCGTCTTGCCTCGAGGTTTTATTTTCAAATACTAGTCTTATCAAAACAATAATCTCATCGAAGAAATCCCGAATGTGACAAACATACTCCAATCTCTTTTCAAATCGAATCGGAGAAAACATACGGATATCTATGGTAAACCGTTCAAATACGCATTAAGGTGATTTGTATAAAATCATACGGTCAATCCTTTCGAACGTGGAAAACCACATGATTTTATAACAAATCATCGATGCTATTTAAATTAGTTCACCAAAGAAAACAAATACAAATACAAATACAAATACAAATACATTTTTCTGACTTGAAATGGAATGGACAGTGGAGAATGACTTAATGACTTACCAAGGAACCATCTCAATGCACATTTAACCTTTAAACATTGATTGATAGAGAGTGTGTTTGATGCCAATGAAAATCCATAATATTTAAATGATAAAGTGCGCATTGAGACTCAGACGATTCCCGGGTAATTCCACATACATTCATTCTCACAATGATCCCATTCCCATTTCACAAACTTTCCAAGTGTTACAAGAAATCCCAAATCTCTTTAAAACAGGCCCATAGCTGGCCTTAATCCAAGTCCAAAACAGTCCTTAATAACAATCCAAAAACCAACCTTGCATGGCCCACAAAGCATGTCTTAAAACAACCCTTTTAAACATGGCCCAAAACAATCCTTAAAACAGTCCAAAACTGACCTTGAACAGGCCCACGAACCAAGTCTTTAAAATAGTCCAAAACTAAACCTTGAATGGCTCATAAAACAAACCTTAAAAATCAGCCCAAACTAATCTTTGAATGGCCCACAAAACAGATTTTTAAATCAGCCCAAAACTAGACCTGAACCAGGCCCACAAACAGATTTTTAAATCAGCCCAAAACTAGACCTGAACCAGGCCCACAAACAGATTTTTAAATCAGCCCAAACTGAACCTAAGATGACCCAATATAAGGTTTTGAACTGACCCAAAAACTGACTTTGAATGGCCCAAGAAACAAGCTCAAGGAAACCCCAAAAACAGGCCCAAAGGACCCATAAACGGACCCAGGACAGGTCTGGGCTCGCTCGAGCGACCCAGGGTCCGCTCGAGCGAAGCCCAGACAGAACCTGGTCCGCTCGAGCGGCCCACTGGGTCGCTCGAGCGGACTGGGCTCTGTCCCAGTCCGGGCTGAGTGCAGGAATGCACTCTTTGGTGCATTTTCTGATTTTTCTTTCCCTTCTTCCCTTCTTACACATTTTCACATTAACTTGGGCCCTTTCATGACCTTCCAAACTCACCAAATCACCATAATTTAGCAATCAAATTAATCAATTACCACCCTTTTAAAAACAATCAAAGTTGTCTCCCTTTCTTTTGAACCCAAACACTTAACACAAAGAGATCAAAATTTTTTTTTCTAAATGACCAAGACAAAAGCAAGCTTCTAATACATGGTAAAACCATAACATAAATGGAAATCCACATAACATTGATTCCTTCATTCAAAGCAAATCCATAAATCATAAAGGATTAGAACATAATGAGCAAAAAGCCATGACACCAAGCAATAACATGAAAACATCATATTAATTGAAAATTCCACTTGCCTTGGTCAAGAGAAGATGCAAATCACTCCAAGATGGTGCTCTTAAAGCCCCAAGCTCCAAAATTACAAAACCCCCAAAATAGCTCAAAAGAAGCCCTAGGAAACAACCATTTTCCAAACTCCATGAAAACCCATTGCATAAAAGATGAAAACACTCAAAATGAAGAGGAGAACCGAGATCTAAAGTTTGGAAAGCCATTGCAAACCTTGAAAAGCCCAAACGAAGAAGAGAAGCTTGGGTGAGGGGTCTCTCCTAGCTCAAAATCCTTGCAAATGGGTTCTTTGGAAAGCCAAGAGGGAGGAGAAGAACTTTGGGAGATCAATCCTCCATGAAAACTCCACCAAATAAGAGTTTCAGAAGAGAGAGAGAGAGTGGCTGGATGAGAGGGAAAGAGCCCTAGCTCAAAACCCTTGCTGGAAACGAAATGGAGGAGAAGGAGGAGGGTTCCCTTCTTATAAGGTGGGTCTTGTGGGCCCCAATCTTCACAAGGCTGAAACTCACATTTGCGGGCCCCGAACGAAAACGACGAAGAAGACAAAAATGATCAGCGAAATTTCTACTTTCCAAAAAGTATACTTTCCCCAATTTCTGAAATTTTCGAAATTCATGGACAGATTTAGTGAAAATGTCATTTTTGCCCATTTTCCTCGAAAAACGTGATTTCTGAGTATCAAATCAAAATGATCAAAACATGAAAGTTGTTAACTTCATAAAATAAGTCAAAATACACAAAATCCAGAATTTTTAGAAATGAAAAGTAATTTCTCATGAAAATACAAATCATATGGACCGGGTCAAACCAAAGTCAACGGTCTACAAAATCTCAAAGACTAAGGAAAAATCTAGTCAAACTCAAAAACAAGGTCAAACTAAATCAAATCTCGCTTAAAAAGCCAAACCACGATTAAAACAATACTAAACAAAAGAAGTGGGGTCGGGATCTTACATGAAGACTTGGGCCAGATCCGACAGGTGGTCGCTGGAGTGTTTTGACTTGACGACCATGTCGTCAATGTAGACTTCTACCGCCTTGCCGAGCTGAGCCTGGAACATCTTGGTCACGAGGCGCTGATATGTTGCCCCTGCGTTCTTCAGCCCGAAGGGCATGACTTTGTAGCAATAGGTGCCGCGGGGGGTTATAAAAGCGGTCTTCTCCTCGTCCGGCTCATACATCAAGTATTTGATGGTAACCCCTGAAGGCATCGAGGAAGCTCATCCGGTCGTGGCCGGCGGTGGCATCAATCATCTGATCAATCTTCGGAAGGGGGAAACTATCTTTAGGGCAGACCCTGTTGAGATCGGTGAAGTCCACGCACACCCTCCATTTGCCCGTTTTCTTTCTAACCACCACCATATTGGCCAGCCAAACCGGATACTGGACTTCCCGGATTGCGCCCGCCTCCAGTAACTTGCCGACCTCGTCGACCACTGCGTCTGTCTGCTGGATCCCAATCCTCCGGGCTTTTTGCACCACTGGCCTGTGGTAGGGTCCACATTCAGCCTGTGGCACATGACCTCGGGGTCGACCCCGAGCATTTCGCTCGGGGTCCAGGCGAAGACATCCCGATTCTGCACGAGGAACCTTGATAGCTCGACTCTCTCCTCGTCAGGCAGTTGCGTGCCGACCAGGAAGAATCTGTCAGGGTCCGTTGAGTCGAGCCTGACCTCGGCCAGATCCTCGATACTCTTCTTGTCGGGATCTCGGCCGATCTCGTCTAGACCCTTCTCAAACTCTGCCAGGTTAACGCGCTCTGGCTCCTTCTCTGCTGGGACTACGGCCAGCAGGCATTGTCTAGCTTGCTGCTGATCTCCCTCCACGGTGACCACTTCCATCTTGCCCTCTTTGTTCTCGAGCACGAATTTTAGCTTTTGGTGGAGGGAAGAGGGGACTGCTTCCAATTTGTGGAGCCACGTTCTGCCCAGGATGGCGTTGTAGGGAGAAGGGGCGTCCACGACCAGGAAGTCGGCCGACACCGAGGCCGCACCTACTCGGGTTTCCAGGGTGACTTTACCCTTGGGATAAACTGGTTTGGCGGATAGCCCAAGCAGGGGTGCACGAACCTCCGTGAGGTCGGCTTCGGAGAGGTTCATTTTCTTGAAGCAATCGTAGTAGAGGACCTCAGAAGAGCTGCCGGAGTCGACGAGGATCCTCTTCACGGTAAAGTCTCTCAGCCTCATTGAGAGGAGCAGGGGATCATTGTGGGGAAGTTGGATTCCCTCAAGGTCTCTGTCTGAGAACGAGATGGCAGGTCGGTCGCGACGCGCTCTTTTGGATGCCAGCCTGAGCTCGGCTCTCATCATCTCTTTCCCATGCGAGGCCCGCCTGGCCTCGGCACGAGTCTGCTGGTTGTCTCGAGTTGAGGGCGAGGGAACCGAGGGCGCCAGGTGGATCACATTGATGATCTTCTCGGAGTCTTCACTGTCCGGATCCCTGGCCGCGCTCTGATGAGCTCGGCTACCGCCGCCGCCGCTAGAATCTCCTGCCTTCACGAACTCCGCGAGATGGCCTTCCTTGGCGAGCTTCTCCAAGTGAAATCTCAGAGTTCTGCAGTCTTCGGTTCTGTGCCCATTACCCTTATGGTAGGCACAGAACTTGGACTGATCACGAGTGGAGGGATCGCCTGCCAAGGGACGAGGCCATCTGAAGAATGGCTGGGACTTGACTTTGTTCATAACTTGGTGGATTGGTTCTTTGAAGGTGACGCTCATGGCCTGGTAAGCGTCGGGGCGGGGGGGGGGGGGGTCTGGCCCTCCTGCCGCCCCCAGAGAGGGACGACGAGGGTCTCGCCAAATTGGAGACCCATGCCGGCTTCGGCTCTTGTCTCTGGAATGACTTTTTACCCTGCTGCTGGGGTTGGTTGCTCCTTTTTCTGGGTTCCGGGCCCGTGATATCCCGGTCTTCCTCCTCTCGAGCTTTGATTTCGTCTTCTTCCTGAGTGATAAAGCGTTTTATCCGGGACATCAAGCCCGGCATGGAGGGAGCGGGATCTCCTGCCAAGTCTTTCCGCAGCTCGTGCCCGGGCAACAGGGCGTTCTGGAAGGCGAAAGTCGCCACCTCCTCTCTGGTGTCTTCGATTTGACTGTAAATTGCCCAGAACCGTCGGGCGAATTGGGTGAGGGTTTCGCCTTGTCTCATCTTCAGGGCGAGAATGTCGGCATCGGTTTTGGGAATGACGCTGTAGGCCTGGAACTTCTTCAAGAAAGAGAGTTGGAGCTCCTTCCAACTCGAAATAGATCTCTCTGGTAGAGCGCAGAACCACTTTAGAGGGAGATCGCTCAAACTGGAGGAGAAAATCTTGCAATTGAGATGACCTTCATTCCCCCAGATGGACATCTTTTGGGAGAAGTGTCGGAGGTGAGCAGACGAGTCGGACAGTCCGTCATAGGGGACGAATCTCGGGACCGAAAACTTCTTGGGCAAGGGGGTTCTCTCGATGTCCCGAGTGAAAGGAGAGGCCCCCAGGTCGGTGGGGCCACAGATCTCTTGCTGGTCCCGCATCTCCAGGTTGCGCTGGAGAGCTAGCTTGATGCGCTTGTCGAGCCGCTCCTGCTCGTCGTCCTTCTCCAGTGTCGGTACTCTTGGTTTCCGCTTCGCATGGCTTCGACCAGGGTGGCTATGAGCTCACCCGTCATGGCCACGGTGGCTACGGGTATTGCTCGAGCCTTCATCGTAGGCATGGCTGCGCTTCTGATCCAGAAAGGCTCTTAGATCCTCTCGGGACGGCTGGACTACCTTGCTCTGGACAGCTCTCTTCTCGCCTCGGGGCTCTGAGGGCTGCCTTTGAGAGGCATTTTGCAACGCCCTCAGCTGCTGCTGGTGCTGGCGGATTACTCGCTCCTGTTCCTGGAGGAGAGCGTTTTGGGCCGCGATGTCTCATCCAGCATCAGAGGGTTGCACACGGCGTGGCTCCTCCGCTGCCGGAGCTTTGCCTTTGAGAGGGTGCTCACGTCGACGCTTTCCCCGTGGGGGAGGCGGGACTCTTCCGTCTGAGCATGAGGTCTCGACTCCCTCTGGCAAGGGGGATTCGACGAAGGGTCGCGAGGCCACGCGCTCCTCGCCTGCTAACACGCCACGGTCCGCTCCGGGCTGTCCTTGAGGAGCGACGTCCGTCGATGGGCCCGAACGCTCGAACAATGCTCGCTGGGACTCTCCGCCTTTCTTGGCTTTCGGAGGCATGCATGGTTTCTGGGAAGATCAGGAGGATTGGGATAGTGCTTTCCCACAGACGGTGCCAATTGTAGGTGCTGAAAAATAATGACCCACAATAATCAGGGTGCCTTACGGGACATATCCAAGTGTAGAGCTTAACCCGCTGCCTAAAAACCTGAAAGGAGAAGAGCGAACGGTCAGAGGACCCTGGCCTGGGCGGCGCAAGGCTCTCCGATGCCTAAGTCAGTAGGAGAATCGAAGGAAGGAGAAGGAAGAGAGAGACAGGGTAATGGCTCCGGTTTTTTTTTTTTTGTGTGCATACCTGTCATGGGAAGTGTTGCCTCCCTTATAGAAGAAGATGCCTACGTTGCATGGGGGAGGTTAATGATGACGCCTTGACATGTCTAGAGGCGTCATCATGTCAGCCCACCATTCATTAAATGAGGGTCCGATCAGCCCACAAAGTAATAAATGCCAGTCGGGTCAGCCCACAACGCATTTAATACGCGTCGTCTTGGGCCAGACCGTGTTGGATGCCTTCGGCAACAAAGGTACTCTCGGATTTTTGCCTTGATTTGGCTTTATCCGTTGGATGCCGCCTTGTCAGTGATCTGGCGAAGATTATGGACGGCCGGATGTTACGTCTGTCCCCCTGCCTCGCGCCCCTACTCTCCCACGTGTCCGATGACGTGGGGGCGGAGGGCGTGAATGGGGAGTCTCTCATCGCTCCGGCTTTCATCTCGGCGCCTTCGGCCGAGATGGAGCTCCTAGCCGAGGTGGGCACCTGGGCATCCGAGCTCGGCGCTAGCGACCCGGACCTGCCTGACTTCGGCTGAGGCCCCTGTCCCAGCGGCCGTGGTGGATCTGAGGCTGCGTGATTGGCACAAATGGCACGTGGAAGGCACGTGAGGCTCGTGAGAAGGCCTAGCCCCATCGGATGATTGTGATTAGCATAATCCCAGAGTTTTGGAAATCTCCCCGCACAGTATCTTTGGATCCTACCTTTGCCAATCCATCACACCCAACATTTAGAAGTAGAGATGCATCGTCGAAATAAACCCATTCTGATCAGTAGTGGCTAGCTAGCTAGGAACTCATCATCCATCCTACAAGTACAAATAGTTAGGTGGTCGGTTATAAATCAAGACCATTGATCAAGTGATTCCTACTTAATTCACATAGATCCTCATTTGATCATGGGTGTTGCTGGGCGCATTTAATCGCAAAATCCACACGGATCCGAAACTGAAGAGAACAGTATGGGATTTTCACTCCCCATTCAGTAGAAGAGAATAGTTCGGACAACTGGTTGGGGGTTACATGATCGTAGTGTCTTTCCCCTATATGACATAAGATGAGATGGTTCAGACCGACCGAGACGACAACAGAAAGAGAGAGAGAGAGACAGAGAGAGAGGAGAAATCATTTGAGGCGTCGATGATGATCGAACTGAGATGAAACGGTGACTACGAACATGGCCATAATGGGGATAGTGAAATAGGGGCCCATCTGCATCATGATTGTGACGCCCCGGAGTCCCACATCGACTATAGAGAGGAAAGTGATTGGGATTATATGTAAAGCTTACACCCTTACTTAGCATGAGGCCTTTTGATGGGTTGAGGCCCATCAGAAACAAAACCTGGCCAAAGCGGACAATATCATGCATGGGTAAGGGGTGGGGCGTTACAATGATGATCCTGTGTGTAGCCCCCGCTTCGATGAGAACTTCACCAGAGACGAGTAGAGGGCCCGAGCTTCCTCAGCATATGCGCCTGGGAGCACTTGAATCTCAGCCATCGAAGCTTCATGCGTTGGAATATACGGACGAGAAAGAGGCCGCGCTTTCCACCCAGACAAACTGAGGGAACCATCTGCCTCTTCATCTTATTCTTCCTGTTATTGCTACTACGCCTAGCAGTTGCACCACCCTCATTCTAATCACCAAGCAGAGGGCTCGTCGTATTATAATTAGCACTACCGCACGTACTTTTACTTGAAGGCCGTCAGAATATAGTGGTCCGGCAGGCGAGGCGATGATGATCGTCTTTGAAAGACATTGAAGTTGAGAATTCTGGAAAGGATGAAGTTTCGTTTATGAAAGGTATTAAAGTGGATTAAAGTTTCATGTCGTCTTATCAAGTATTCAAATTTAAAAAAGCAGATTGAATGTTATGTTTAAACCGATTGCGTTGAGAGGATCCAAACTGGAGATTCTTCAAATTGGAGAGGGCCCATGTGTGAGATGGAAATCCACCATCAAATCGTCAAAGCCGGAGCATGGTCTATTAGCTCTATAATTTTGAATTTTCAAAGGAGATTAGTTTTCTTATCCTTGCAGAATGTAATTGGGGAAGTTAGAGACAAATTAGGGACTTGCAATTTTAGATTAGACAACTATGACATAAGATGGAAAGGGATTAGAACGGTATTAAACTAAACCTAGGATTAAGGGAGGAGATTTAAGGAAATCTTTATGGGTTGAGATTTCAATGGAGGAGATCTAAGGAAATTTGTTGGGCTGTATGTTTTTTTCTTTTGTATTTCTTTGAAATGAGAGATTTCTAAGGGCTGAGGTGGCAACCCTCACAGCCCTCCTCCCTTTTTAGAAAGGAGAGACTTTTCAGGGATGATGTAGTACCCTCACAGCCCACTTCCCCTATATATAACTAGCGCTTTAGGGCCCGTGCCCAATGCGAGCCTTTAACTCATGAAAAGAAAACCCAATTTAAATTAAAAGTAGACACCGAGTAAACATTAGAAAATTAAAGATTGGTCACCATCTTTTGGAGAACCCCATATACGTTTATGCCTTCCAACCCCATATACATTTATGCCTTCCAATTCTTGTGGTGTAGATATTTGATAGAGAGAGGGGTTAGTTGAAAGTAAATTTAAATATAAATAGGAAGTAATTGTGGATGTTCTACCATAGGGCGGGCCCATGCTCATCAAACAGAAGAGCAAATGATATTCATTTTCTGATTTGAGAGGTTTTGACTAATGGAATTGATTTAATAATGACAATAAAATATAAGAAAAAGGAAAAAAAAATTATTTGGTTAAGTGTCTTATTGGCGTGTCCCACCTACATATCCCTCGAAACATCATACCAAATTTAAATTTTAGTGGAGATCTTGGATTTGTTTAAAGATATTTGTTAGATGGGCCCACTCAAATCACATATCGCATGAGATTACTTTGAAAGGAGTTTAACTGAGTTGAAGAATCGTTTGGTATCTTTGCATGTACCATTAGGATTTGAAGAGATTGTTTCTAGAAACAGAGAGGAATTTTAGGGAACTTCCCAAATATATTTACTTAACTTCTGTTAGTTTTGGAAGTCACACTCTCACACAAGGAAAGGTGTTCATTTCCCATGCATAGAGCTTTGTCTGCTGACTATATGTTTTTATGGCCTTTTCTTGATTGCAAGTCTTTCCAACTCGCTATGTGGTGACTAAGCTTATTTATTCAAATTTGGAATGAGATGTTAAAGAAAATTGCATTCTCAGATTTGCGTAAATAACCTAATAAAAATCCAAAACGTTGGTTGACACCCATTTTCAAGTGCCCATTTTCAATTCCATAAAAGAAATGCAAGAACTTTAGAGTAAGATAAATACTACAATCCAAAGGGGCACTTGAGGATAAACTTCTCCAATTCCCAAGCTTTCTTGTCAAGATTCTAAAAGAAGGGAAAAAGTTGTATAGCATCAGAATTAATAAAATTAAAAAGAATTGAGAGAGAGAGAGAGAGAGAGAGAGAGAGAGAGAGAGAGAGAGAGAGAGAGAGAGAGTTATAAGGAAGAACATCCTAGCTTAAAATGATCAGGAGACCCCTATCGCCGATATTTATATGGATCCAAACCATCGAATCAATCTTTCCTTCATGCATTCATAGACACTTCAAATTATAGGTCAATCAAAGTAAGGACACGTGAAAAATGTAGTTATATTATGTTGGGACTGAAATCTTCTAATATTATGTAGATAAACTTTAAACTGTAATTGAAAATAGTTCTTCAAAGACTCTTCTGATATTAGGTCTCTCATCTACAAGAAGAATACACCTAAGCGATATAGCAAGTAATTCATCCAATGCTTTTGGAATTTCCTTTGCACCTGCAATGTCTCTATCAAAAGAGTCTATTCCCCCTCCTTCATTGGCGCACAGTCTTGCCCAGAGATAATGTCACGCACTTCTTGTCAGCAGCTCCATCATAATCACCCCAAATGCATATATATATCAGCCTCAAAAAACATAATCATATAACAGTAGAACCCCTTCAGAAACAGAAAGAAAAATAGAAAAAAAAGAACATCTAAAATAAAGAAAGTTATAAGTTCATCTATTTTCAATCATATTCAATCAGCAAGAGAGAACCCAGATGAATTTTTCTATGAGATAGTAAAAGGAGAACATGAAATCTCTTCATTTCCACATAACCAAAACCTCTAGATTTCCAAACCAGATTCCTTAAACTAATTAAGAAAACAGTAGCATTTCCCAAGAACCCCAAACATAATAAGTTTTTAACAAGAATTGAAATGTGTAACTTCTCAAATCAAGCACCACTCATGTAATTAATGGTCATAATTAGCTCACCTCCATAGTAAAATGACGCATACCCATTTGGAAGGCAACACATGTTTGGATCCACATAATCAGGAAGAAGAGGGGGAGTAGATCTTTCACATGATGCAATCGGCACATTTGCCACATCACCAGAGCTCACAGGCCCATGTTTCATAGGAAAGAGATGGATAACAAAATATTAGCACAAAAACTTCAAGGGACAAGGAAGAAATGTTACAAGCTTATAGAAATTATCACACAGGTATGAATAGGAGTTCATAATTACCTTTTTAGTAGGCTCAGGAACTTCAATGGTCTTGGTTTGAGAATCTATTGAAAACTTCCGGAGCAAATCTGTAGCTTCTGCATAACAGAGAGTGAAGGAAATAGAAGATCCATGTAAAAGGATATTATTAATCTAGAGATGATTGTATTCCTTTTCAAACTTAAAGCTATCACAGTTGCTCTACAACAATTTCTCAGAGAAAAATACCAACACAAAGACAAAGAAAGAGAGAACATGTGAACGACCAAACTTGAATCAATAAGAAACAAAATCCATTCTTCATAAAGTCTGGTTCAGTGGTCTTGAAGTATAGGCGATGAGGTATTGTTTGGGTAACTTCGGTTGTGGCTTTGGTTGGCTGACAGGATATGATGGAGAGGTGGTGAAGGCATGTTTGGTTGGCAAGGTGTAGTGCAGGGTGTAGGTGCAGGCGAGGATGCAGAGAGAGAAGAAAAGAGAGAAAGAAAAAGGGAAAGATGAGGGAGGTGCTGGTGTACAGGTCGGTGCACGGGTAGAGGTGTCAATCACACGGCCCGGCCCACTGAATCAGGGCCCAGCCCTGGGCCCGTACTGGGCCGGCACGGCCCGTGATAAATTATGGGCCGTGCAGGGCCGAGCCCAAAAATTTTGGGGGCTGCCTAGCACGGCTGGTCGTGCCGTGCTAGGCTGGGCCCAATCAGTTCTGGGCCGTGCCGCCCGTGGGAGGCCCATGTTTTTTTTTTTTTTGAGTTTTTTAAATTCTTGGACCTGGACCATTTTCATTAAAATAAAAAAAATTAAAAGAGATAAACAAGTAGAATAACACTAATGATGTTTTGAAAGAAAAATCAAATAAATTGTATTTCCTTGAAATTTAAGTTACAAAAGTTCAAAAAAATTACAAATTTGAAGTTTGAACTTGGATCAATATATATAATGAAATTCAAACCTTCTGATAAATAAAAAAAGAATTACAACTTTAAAAACCTATGATATATTCTAAAAAATAAATTACAACTTTAAAAACCTATGATACATTCTAAAAAATAAATTCACTACTAGAAAATAGACTTTTAGCGGTCGCCATTAGCTGTCGCTAAAAGTGACCTGGCGACCGACCGCTAAATATCGGCCGGGAAACTTCGTCGCAAAAAGCATTAGCGACCGCGCAGCCACTTTTAGCGGCCGCCATTAGCCATCGCTAAAGGTATAAATGGCGGTCGCTAATGTTTTTTTTTTTAATCTTCTAAATACTGATAAACACTTTTAGCGGCCGCCATTGGCGGTCGCAAAAGGTAAAAATGGCAGTCGCTATTACTCTTTTTTAAATTTTATAAATAATTTTTTTTCCATTTATAACTTTTTGAGACCGCCATTAAACCCTTTCGCGCTAATGCAAATATATTTTTTTTAATATATTCAAATTTCATAATTTTTTTCCTATTTTTTATACCTGCATTTGTACCTAAATATATTATATATCTACAACTATAACAATCAATTCAAAAAACTAATAACACAACAAAGTCTTATATTAATAACATTTAAAACATTACAAAAGCTTGAACAAATTATAATCATTACAAATACAGTATTAAAAAAATAAAAATAAATATATTTGCTGGGCGGGGTGCCGTGATCAATCCGATGCTCTCAAACGTGAAGATAAAAAGGAAAAAAAATATTAATAGTTAATTATAAAAATAGGCAACATATAGTAAATATAAACGAAATTAAGTATTAAGAGCAAAATTTTGAAAATTAAACCTACGTTTCAACTATATAAGCAATCCAAGAGTCGAAATCTCGAGCTGTCAGTTTCAGCAAGTGAAGAATGATTATGGGCTCGTGCTGTGCTGATTTCGGATTTTTCCAGGGGCCGTATCACCTTCCGGACCCCCGGCGGGCCGTTTTCTTGCCTAAGTGTTGGAAAATCCGATGTTTTCGCTCGTAATTCTCTAACCGGGAGTCCTATTTGCGAGCCGTCAGTTCCTACAAGTCACTCTACCATCGAGCAAAGTGTTCGTACAGGTTTCCAATTTTTTTGGGGGACGTATCGCGTTCCAGACCCCCGGCGGGTCGTTTTCTAGCCTAAGTGTTGGAAAATCCGATGTTTTCGCTCGTAATTCTCTAACCGGGAGTCCTATCTGTGAGCCGTCAGTTCCAAAAGGTCACTCTACCCTCGAGCGAAGAGCTCGTGCCGGTTTTGAATTTTTCCGAAGGCCATATCGCGTTCCGAACCCCCGACGGGCCGTTTTCTAGCCTAAGTGTTGGAAAGTCTGATGTTATCGCTCGTAATTCTCTAACCGGGAGTCCTATTTGCGAGCCGCCAGTTCATGCAGGTCACTCTACCCTCGAGCGAAGTGCTCGTGCCAGTTTTCAATTTTTTTGGGGGCCGTTTTGCATTCCGGAGCCCCCGCGGGCCGTTTTCTAGCCTAAGTGTTGGGAAATCCGATGTTTTCGCTCCTAATTCTCTAACCTGGAGTCCTATTTGCGAGCCGTCATTTCCTACAGGTCACTCTACCCTCGAGTGAAGTGCCCGTGCCGGTTTCTGATTTTTTTCGGGGGATGTATCGCGTTCCGGACCCCCAGCAGACCGTTTTCTAGCCTAAGTGTTGGAAAATCTGATGTTTTCGCTCGTAATTCTCTAACCGGGAGTCCTATTTGCGAGCCGTCTATTCCTACAGGTCACTCTACCCTCAAGCGAAGTGCTCGTGCCAGTTTTCAATTTTTTCGGGTGCGGTTTCACATTTCGGACCCCTGGCGGGCCGTTTTCTAGCCTAAGTGTTGGAAAATCCGATGTTTTCGCTAGTAATTCTCTAACCGGGAGTCCGATTTGCGAGCCGTCATTTTCTACAGGTCACTCTCCCTCAAGCGAAGTACTCATGCTGGTTTCTGATTTTTTCGGGGGACGTATCGCGTTCCGGACCCCCGGCGGGCCGTTTTCTAGCCTAAGTGTTGGAAAATCCGATGTTTTCGCTCGTAATTCTCTAACCTGGAGTCCTATATGCGAGCTGTCAGTTCCTACAAGTCACTCTACCCTCGAACAAAGAGCTCATGCTGGTTTCGGATTTTTTTGGGGGACGTATCGCGTTCCGGACCCCCGGCGGGCCGTTTTCTAGCCTAAGTGTTGGAAAATCCGATGTTTTCGCTCGTAATTCTCTAACCGGGAATCCTATTTGCAAGCCGTCAGCTCCTACAGGTCACTCTACCCTCGAGCAAAGAGCTCGTGCGGGTTTCGGATTTTTCCGGGGGCCGTATCGCATTCCGAACCCCCGGTGGGCCTTTTTCTAGCCTAAGTGTTGGAAAATCCGATGTTATCGCTCGTAATTCTCTAACCGGGAGTTGTAATTGCGAGCCGTTAGTTCCTACAGGTCACTCTACCCTCGAGCGAAGAGCTCGTGGTTTCGGATTTTTTCGGGGGCCGTATCGCGTTCCGAACCCCCGGCGGGCCATTTTCTAGCCTAAGTGTTGGAAAATCTGATGTTTTCGCTCATAATTCTCTAACCGGGAGTCCTATTTGCGAGCCATCATTTCCTACAGGTCACTCTACCCTCGAGCGAAGTGCTCATGCCGGTTTTCGATTTTTTCGGGGAACGTATCGCGTTCCAGACCCCCGGCGGGCTATTTTCTAGCCTGTGTTGGAAAATCCGATGTTTTCGCTCGTAATTCTCTAACTAGGAGTCCTATTTGCGAGCCGTCAATTCCTACAGGTCACTCTGCCCTCGAGCGAAGTGCTTATGGCAGTTTTTGAATTTTTCGGGGGCCGTTTCACTTGGTTACTATGTTCTTGGATTCATCAAAAAATGTGGAAACTTCTCTTCTTTTAAATCATCTCCTCCCTGCCACAGCCCTTGCACGCTGCCAGCTACTTCTTCCTCCACTTTACCATTACCATTGCAAAATAAAAATTCATGCTAACATTATACTACTCACCAACATTGAAATGCCAATGAAATATTAAATACTCAAATATTCTTACAGCATTAAAAGCACTTTACCATTACCATTGCAAAATTGATACACATGCTAAAAAAAGACATTGTTATGACATTCCAACACCCGCAACATTGTCTAAAAAAACTACATGCATCAGTTTTTAACATATAGCAATCTCCTACTCTGCATCCATTTTTCTTCAATCCTGCATTAAAAAAAAGCAAGATTAACATACAATTAACGTGAACTGCACAACGAGGTTTAATTTTTTCTAAAGTCTAAACAACCTTGACCTTTTTATTTAACTTTTGAACTTTTTTTTACTGCTCTCTTATAATAATACATTCAAAGATTAGAGGAGAAAGTGTGGCATCTCTATAATAATGGATGAATGTAACTCACTGGAGCCCGTTTGCTCAGTGATTGTATGCAGAGGCTAATTAAAATCTTGAATTAAAAAAAAATAATTATACCTGGTCAGGATTAGTCGAGCCTGCTGGATCATGACTGCCCTCTCCAACCAAGTCATGTCTCGCTCTGTAGACGCTGCCAGCATCAGGTGCCTATAATTATTTATTATACAGTTAAAAATAATTTAAAAAAAGTAACATAAATATTGATACATCAATGACATAATTGACAATTTAAATGTATAAATTTATTTGTTACTAACCTGAGTAGTGGGTGGTGGGTCTGAAGTGAGCGGGCCGCGACTCTGTGATAGACGAGCCTCCAGTGCTGCCAACTCCGCCCTAATTTCAGCCCTCATCTTTGCCCTCACATCGGCTGTCACCTCATCCCTGATCGCTGCCTTCATTGACTGCAGCATCTCCTCAACCTCCTCATGTGTACGGAAGCGCAAGCCCTGGGAGGAGCTAGCAACGGATGACTCCGCTCGTGCGATGTGCGAGCGTGGAATGCCCGACCGATACGTGAGCGTGTATCCGTGCCCGTCCCGGCCAACGACGGAGTGGAATATCTCATCCTTCTGCGATGGCAAACTACGCTCCTCCTTGGGCAACTCCTCCAGGCGTGACTGATACTGGGCCTGCGTAGTTGATTCATTTAATATATTATTATGCATAACAGGACATAGTAATAAATGAATAATTTAAATGGTTCAATATAAAAACTTACGAGGATAGCTGCAACCTCCGGATGGTGAGGATCTCGAGAAAGCATCCAAACGGACATCCTGTCGCTCGGATCGCCCTTGGAACGCAGCATTTTGGTTGAGAGTTATATTATTAGTATAATATCATATAAAATGAAAAAAATATAAATTACATATACGATTTAATTTTTTTACCTCATGGCGGACCTGCGTGATGTGTCGAGTCCCCAACCTGTGTGCGGGACCCTGCATTGCGCGATTCCGCACATTTGTATCCGCCACTCTCTATTTTCAATATTTATCAGTTAATTTTTCTTAGTTACGATAGTCACTAATAAATCGTTAAAATGAAAAAATATATATATGTACAACTTTTTTACCTTTACCTCCTCGCTCGTCCAATACCGGACGAGCTGAGTCCACTGATACGGGAGAATGCCCCTCGGAACTCACTCAAGTATGTCAGGGGCATCCTGGTGTGGCTTCTAATGCTGCATTTTCATCTTATTTTTATGATCTTTCCACATCTTCCGGCACTTCGACATGCAAACTGGCCAGAAGAGCTCAGGACATGCCCTCAAATTGTCCTGCAATAAATTTTCATTCAGTTATGGTTTAAATTGACAAATCCTGCGGAGAAATGTTATATTATTACCTTGACCTGACTCCAGATACGATCTAATGCATCCACAGGGAATGCGTCCCAATCAAGTGCAGTCAAAGGGAATACATGTGGATCCCGGATCATATGTCCCAACTGGCTAATAAACTGACGAGTATGCGGACCCACCAGGTGGTACGTCTCATCAAATGACACGTCAATGGGATGACCGGAATTCCACGTCCAGATCCCTCTAGCAGGGCCTCTCCCCCTGCTGGTAGATGGGCCCGTGCTCACAGAATCTGTTCAAATTAGAGATAATATAATTAAATTGAAATAAAATAATTTGCTAGAATTAAAATGTTTTAATTAAATAAACTTATACCAGTTTGTGTATCGGCTGATGCAAGCTGGGATGTAGAAGCTGGCGCAGTAGCTAGCACCGGATGAGAGGTCGATGGCCTACTCAGTGGGGCCATCGAACTGGGCTGGGAAGAACCCGATGTAGGTCTAGGGTCCCCTGATGACGTACTGGCCTGGCCTGGCGCAGTAGCTCATCCATCGTCAGCGGACGATCTCTCATCTTTCGTCCTGAAATATCTGTTCAAATATTTGTAAAATAAATTAATTTAATGAGATAATTGAAATTAACATTTTTTTTTTTATTCTTATATATTTCATGATCTTGAGATGTGGGTGATCTTATGAGTACTGCCGAGGCAGTGGGCATGAGTACAAGCGACTAGAAAAAACAGAATGCTAAATAATCCTTCAGGGATCGAGCTACACAATGACCATCTGGCCATGGTTTTATAAACATTCAATCTTCTCTAATTTCTGTTTTAACAATTACTGACTTTAAGATTTGGTCATGACTTTCCCCTTGCATTTGTTGAAATTTTCTGGACCAATCTCAATTACCACAATGGAACTATTTGCTAATAATACTGAATAGCAGAGTTGACTCTTAACACCAATCTTCGACAATAGAGCTTTTTCTTTATTTATTTGATAGACATGTAATCTGACGATAAAATATTGAATCCATACCAGCACCCCATCAAAGACAAAATAAAGTTGATCTATTGCATCGCCCTGTTCCATGATCACTTCCCCCGAGAGAAAAAACTTCTTATGTAATATGATTACTTGATAGATCAGAAGAAACCATGAGATAGAGTTTCACTACTTTTACATGAAGATGAACCCACAATGTTGTCATACTATACTTGGCCAACTTGATGTGTAAAAGCACAAGATTGACCTACTGGTTGTTAGTATACACTATACAGTGGTTTAGACCTAAAAGACAAGTTTACTACTTCAAATACATTTAATTTATTTACGTTCAAAAACCTACAGATTTATGTTAGTTTCTCCTTCTGATGGAGATATTACAACATAATATAAGATAAGATAAACAAGCAGAAGAGAGGTCATAGAAAGTAGTTTTAAATTACTTCGCATCATGAATCTCGTCCAAACAGAATTTCATGAATTTAAGGGCACTGTAGTAGTAAAATATACAACCAACAAGATTCATTACAACTCCATCAAATTCCTACTTTTTTTTAATAAAGCAGTTGACTACAAAAACGATGCCATGGCAACTCCTTGCCCAGCAAGATCTCTCACGAAAATATTCAAGTATTTATCTCAGATGACCCATTCTTAGTGATTATCTCCTTTTAAGAGTAGTACTTATTTCAGAAAAGTAAGTTACAAAACTTATTTAATCTATCAAAATGTTCTGCAGGTAAAATCCAAATAATAGAAAACAATAAACACAACTATTCTGATATTTTGAGCCATGCAGGATCTGCAAACCAAGGAAAAAGGCATTTGATATGTGCGAAGCACCTGTTTAAGGATAAGTTAAAACAAATCAAGATAACAGAGGTTTTTACTGGGACTTCTCAACTTTTTTTTTTATCTTATCAGCAATCTAAATTTTAAGCCAGCGAAAATCCAACTCCTACCCAATTGACAAAACACACAAATCGCAACAACCTTTATAAATTACAAAACTGGTAGAAAAACAAAAAATTGCAAGTGGTTATGCCTCACGTCAAACCTCAAACAGCAACCACTTGGGATTTGGCGGAAGGAAAAAAAATCCACCCAATGAACATTTGAACTATACCAAATGCAAAAAAAAAAAAAGCGCAAGAATTCAACAGTTCCTACCAATCTAATCTCAAGCAGCACTATATCAGTTCCAACTCGAAACCCAACCTTATAATTTACAGATGAAAAAAAAAGAAGGAGAAGTGATGTAGCGGAAACGTCTACGAGGAAGATCCACACGGAAGGCTGAAAGACAACCCTCTATTAACCTGTTGATTTGCTTAGAAATACCAGGAAATAGGCATCAAAGTTCGTTGATTCAATAGAATACCGAACGTTGGAAGAGACAAAGGGGAAACCTCTGCAAATTTTATTCAATAATTCTTGCTTCGCCATCAGGCTTACAAAGGGTATAAATATAACCCTAAAACGAAAAAAAGTAACAAGATAAATCGAAAATACTCTAAATATTCAAATTTTTCCAAAAAAGGAAAGATTTGAGATAATGACACCACTAGATAGTATTAATAGAAACTAAATCAACGCAAAAAACGGTAACCTATTTTGACCTTCCTACTAAAAGTTATTAACAAAACAAAATTTACCAAAAATAGGAAAAACGCCCTTTTCAGGGCCTAAACAATGGAATTTGCCCAAAAAAGGCCATGCATCAGTGGAAAATGCCACTGAGTTGTTTTCATTGGCCCGTTTCCACCGAAAAAACGATGTAATTTCGCCAAAAACGGACACTTCGAAAAGTTGCCCCAAAACATTATTTGGCCTTCCGTCGGTCCCACTTTTCCATGAATTCCAACCCTTTCTGCACTGCATCATTCTCCCCAGGGTGGAGAAAATTCTTCCTCGAATTGCCAGTGGTATCATCTTCCGAAGAATCTCCAAAGTAAGGAATCAAATGCTTCACGTTGAACACATCAGCAGTCCGAATATGATTTGGCAATTGCAAACGATATGCGTTGGGATTAATCTTCTCAATGATCTCAACAGGTCCAATCTTCTTAGCAGAAAGTTTGTTGTAGTCGCCCACAGAAAATCGATCCTTGGTCAGGACTGCCCAAACAAAGTCACCCACCTCAAACTCCACATGGCGACGCTTCTTATCAGCAAGCATCTTATACTTAGCAGCTGCCTGAACTAGATTATCATGAACCTGCCTGTGAATTGCTTGTAGACCATCAACAAACTCTGCAGCCTTGCCATGGACTCTAATCTTGCTAGACCATGGAATCAAATCAAGAGGACCACGAGGAAGCATGGAGTAGACTACCTGGAAAGGACTGAATCCGGAACTCCGGTTAACAGCATGATTATGAGCAAACTCCGCTTGACAAAGCTTTTGATCCCAAGATTTAACATGATCACCTGTTAAGCATCGCAACAAATCACCAAGAGAACGATTCACTACCTCAGTTTGCCCGTCAGTTTGAGGATGATAGGCACTGCTGAAGTCGAGTTTGGTGTTAACCATCTTCCAAAGACTGCGCCAGAAATGACTAAGGAAGCGAGTGTCTCGATCGAACACAATAGAAGAAGGTAACCCATGGAGACGATAAATTTCTCGAAAGAACAGCTGAGCAACGTGCACTGCGTCAGTGGTCTTCTTGCAAGGGATGAAATGCACCATCTTTGAAAATCGATCAACCACCACATAAATAGAATCATTTTCCCGCTGCGTTCTTGGCAAACCTAGTACAAAATCCATACTCACATCAGTCCAAGGTTGGGTAGGAATAGGCAAGGGCATATACAACCCGGCATTAGTAGCTTTTCCTTTTGACACTTGACAAATTCTACACCGCTCCACAAAACGCTCCACCTCTTTGCGAACAGTAGGCCAGAAGTAAGACTCTCGTACTAATGCCAAAGTGCGATCCCGACCCACATGACCTTCACCATGAAGCTCCTTAATAATCTACAGGCGCAAACTACAATCGGGAACACATAATTGATTTCCTTTAAAAAGAAACCCATCATGTAAGAGAAAGTCTGTCTGCTCACCCGCCCGCACAGCAGTCATAATAACAGAGAAGTAGGGGTCCGTGTCAAACAGATCACGAAAAGAATCAAACCCAGGTACCTCTACTCTCATAGTGGTCAGAAAACTGCTCCGTCGGCTAAGAGCATCAGCAACTCGATTGGAAGTCCCCGCCTTATGCTTAATAACAAATGTAAACTGCTGTAAGTAGGCAGACCAAGAAGCATGTCGGGCTGAAACCTTATCCTGATTATGGAGATGCTTTAAAGCATCATGGTCAGTATAGAGGATGAACTCCCGATGGAAGAGATAATGCCGCCAATGCCGAACTGCTTGTACCACCGCATAAAATTCAATATCATAGGTATTATATCGCACTCGAGAGCCTGAAAGCTTCTCGCTAAAATAGGCCACTGGTCTACCATGCTGACTCAAGACTGCTCCAATGCCAACTTTTGAAGCATCACAATGCAACTCAAAAGGCTGGGAAAAATCAGGCAACACCAATATAGGTGCGGTAGTTAGACGCGTTTTGATAAGCTGAAACGCCGCTTCTGCTGCTTCTGTCCAATGAAATGTACCCCCTTTCATACAATCAGTCACAGGTGCCATAATACTGCTGAAGTGTGGTATGAAACGCCGATAAAAGGCTGCAAGTCCATGAAAACTTTGAACATCAGTGATGCTGTGTGGTTGTGGCCAGTGTTTTATGGCCTCAATCTTGGACTCATCCACTGCTAACCCAGCACCAGAAATCACATAACCAAGAAATAAGACCTTGGACGCCAGGAAAACACACTTCTGCAATGCTGCATAAAACTTGTCCCTGCGCAGTATACTGAATACCTCCCGAATATGCTGTATATGTGACTCAATATTGGCACTGTAAATCAGAATATCATCAAAGTATACAACGACAAACTTACCAATAAAAGGGTGCAAAGCCTGATTCATCACACGCATAAATGTACTTGGTGCATTAGACAAGCCGAATGGCATGACCATCCACTCATAAAGGCCTTCTCGTGTTTTAAATGCCGTCTTCCACTCGTCCCCTGGCCGAACCCGAATCTGGTGGTAACCACTCTTCAAGTCCAGTTTTGTGAAAATCGTTGCACCACTAAGCTGGTCGAGCAAGTCATCCAAACAGGGAATAGGAAATCTGTAACGGACTGTGATCTTATTAATTGCTCGACTATCCACACACATACGCCAAGACCCATCTTTCTTGGGTGTCAATAGTGCAGGCACTGCACATGGACTAAGGCGCTCCCGGATATGCCCTTTAGAAAGCAGCTCCTCCACTTGTCGCCTTAACTCTTCATGCTCACTAGGGCTCATCCTGTAGTGAGGCCTATTTGGAAGCACTGCACCCGGTTCCAAATCAATTTGATGCTGGATGTCACGTAAAGGTGGCAATCCATCAGGTAAATCATCAGGAAACAAATCACAAAACTCTTCAACTAGGGGTACCGCTGCTGCAGGAACTGCATTGGCTTCTTCAGCGTCCTTACCTATGAGCATATACACAGTACCAGTATCCCGCATCTCCTCTTCAAATCGTGCCAGCGATAAGAGGTTGGTACTGTTCTCCGTGGGTATGGGTGTGTGCGGATCCTTACTGGGTAGTAACACAATCTTTGTGTTTTTGAAGGAAAAACTATAACTATTGGTGAACCCATCATGAGTCACTCTACGATCATATTGCCATGGTCTCCCCAAAAGTAAGTGGCAAGCATCCATCGTCACCACATCACACAACACTTGATCTTTATATTTAGAGCCTATAGAAAATGAAATCAAAGCTCTATGTGAAATAGTTACCTCTCCTACCTTTCTTTAGCCACGCAAGTTTATAGGGTTTGGGATGCGCCTCAGTCTTCACCCCCAATTTCTGTACCGCCTCTGCCGACACAATATTCTCACAACTACCAGCATCTATGATGAAACGACAAATTTTTCCCAGGATAGTGCATGTGGACTGGAAAATATTATTTCGGAGCCATTCAACTCCTTTAGTTCGGGGCGTCAAACAGATCCGTCGCACCACTAACAGAGGACCTATGTCACCCTCTAAAATCTCCTCATCCGGAGTGTCATCAAAAACTGGTTCTTCACCCACGGAAGCATCATCCTCGTCGCAATCATCAGTATTTGCGAACAATACCTTCTTGCCTGCCTTCTTGCATTCAGACAGTCTGTGGCCAGTCTCACCACACCTAAAGCACTTAATTCCACTATTAATGGTTCTGTTCGGCTGTGCTGGGTTGGAGGGAGCCCGCGGTCCAGGATTACTGCTGCTGGAAGATCGATTGATTCCTCCTGTACTGCTGCCACCAGGATTGATTGTTACACTACTACTAGATCTCCGCATCAACTGCTTCTCCACCTGTAATGCTCTCTGGTGAGCCGCCGAGACTGAAACTGGGTCAAGCAGGTTCACAGTATCCTGAATCTGCACTCGTAACCCACCAATATATCGTGCCACCAATTGATCCTCCAACTCTTGAATCTCATTCCGCGCAAGGAGGTGATAGAAATCTGTCGTATAATCCTCCACAGTTCGTGTTCCTTGCCTCAAATTCTGCAAACGTTGATATAGAGTACGTTGATAATTATAGGGCAAGAACGTCGAGCGCAGATGTTTCTTCATCTTCTCCCAAGTAGCAATTTTTGACTTCCCCAATCTGGTCCTGGAAAGCTTAAATTGCTGCCACCAAGCCGCTGCCCTTCCTCGAAGCCTTGTTGCCACCAGTGGAACCTTCATATTGTCAGGAACTCCTTTAAAATCTAGAACCTCCTCGGTGGTACAGATCCAATCAAGAAACTCTTCTGGTTGAAGGCTTCCATGAAACTCAGGGACTTCTGTACGCATCCCTGCCTCCCATCGTCTCCTATCATCATTAGGAGGACCAGGTTCCCTGCGCCTTCCCCTGGGTGTCTCCTGTGAATCATCACTCCCCTCAAAACCATCGCCCAAATCATGATTTGGATGATTCTGATTGGCCATAAATGCCTGAAACTGCTGCGTGAGCAGTTCCATCTGCTGCTCCAACCGCATCATGCGATCACGTTCGTAGACCTCTTCTATTGGAACCTCGTTACCGTGGCGTCTCCTTGGAGGCATCTCTTCAAGAACGAACCTGGCTCTGATACCAAACTGATGTAGCGGAAACGTCTACGAGGAAGATCCACACGGAAGGCTGAAAGACAACCCTCTATTAACCTGTTGATTTGCTTAGAAATACCAGGAAATAGGCATCAAAGTTCGTTGATTCAATAGAATACCGAACGTTGGAAGAGACAAAGGGGAAACCTCTGCAAATTTTATTCAATAATTCTTGCTTCGCCATCAGGCTTACAAAGGGTATAAATATAACCCTAAAACGAAAAAAAGTAACAAGATAAATCGAAAATACTCTAAATATTCAAATTTTTCCAAAAAAGGAAAGATTTGAGATAATGACACCACTAGATAGTATTAATAGAAACTAAATCAACGCAAAAAACGGTAACCTATTTTGACCTTCCTACTAAAAGTTATTAACAAAACAAAATTTACCAAAAATAGGAAAAACGCCCTTTTCAGGGCCTAAACAATGGAATTTGCCCAAAAAAGGCAATGCATCAGTGGAAAATGCCACTGAGTTGTTTTCATTGGCCCGTTTCCACCGAAAAAACGATGTAATTTCGCCAAAAACGGACACTTCGAAAAGTTGCCCCAAAACATTATTTGGCCTTCCGTCGGTCCCACTTTTCCATGAATTCCAACCCTTTCTGCACTGCATCAAGAAGGAAAGGAGTTTTCAGGAAAATCACTTCCACCAGACTGCATTGTTGCTATAAAAGGCCAGAAATCAGAGCTGGAGACTAATTAAGGATTTCGAGGAAGGGCAGTTGCCCCTTTTTCTGTAATCTTCTTCCTTGCCTAAACTATTAATGTACAAGATGTCCAAACTTTTTTTTTTCTTGAAATGTAGTTGTGTGTTGAATAAATAATGATTAAACATGCTAAGCCCCACAATGCACAGACCACATTATATTGCTAAAGATATGTTATCATATAAATGAGTTTAGATTCTCAATTTGTTATGAAATAATAATTGATGTATTTTAAAACTTCTCTATGAATTTTAATTGATTTTATATTTTATTGAAGGTCAATGGATATTAAAGACCTTCATGAACGTGAGCAACCGACAGGAGCTAACATTCTTCCCCAAGCAAGACGGAATCTAGACTTTAATTCAGAGGTGTTGAATCAGGAGGTAAATAACTCTACGCTATTGGCCAATGACGGTAAAGATGATTGGCCCCAAAAATTAAAGATTGGGACGGAGTTTGAAACATTAGAAGATGCTTACAACTTATACAATGAATTTGGTGGTTCTAGAGGATTTAGTATTCGGATAAGTAATAGGACTCAGGACCCCAAAACAGGTGTTGTGAAAAGAAGACTATTTGTTTGTTCTAAGGAAGGGAAGTGTCAACTTGATAAACGAGACCATGGATGTTCTAAGTAATACCCAACCAAAACCAACCTTTTATTTAGGCTGTCCTCTCTCCACTCTCATGATGCATGGATGGAAAGGTTTGAGGTAGCTTTCAAATAGTAAATGCAAAGGATTTCAGTTACTTGCATATACATTCATTTCCCACTAGATTGCTCAAGAAACCATGACAAATATATACCACACAAAGAAACCCACCTAAGCAAATGCAACAACCTCACATCTTCCCCATACCCCTTTTCACAATTTTAAGCTCAGCCATATTTTCCCAACCACACTAATTTTGACATCAACAAACACTGAAAACATCAAGAAACCATATGACTTACCATCAACATTCCCCCAAATACATATATGATGAATTTTTCTAAAATGTTAATGTCATCTACCAAATGAAATCCAAAACAAGCATCAGATCTAAACCTAAACAGACCTTGAAAGAGAATGCAAGGATAAAAATTGAATTACCTAAGCATAAATCATATTCACTAAAATCAATCAATTAAAATGTAAACAGAAAGCATGGAAAAGAGCAGCAAATAAATAAATAAAAAAACTTACTTGCAAGTCAAAAAAACCCAGAAGTGGATTTCTCCTTCTGACAAGTAGCAAGAGGCGATGGTTGGTTTGGAAAGGGAGGCAGCACAGCAAATCGGCCAATGTCACAGCACCTGCACAGATTCACACGAATCCGGTCTAGAATCCGACGATCACAGGATCTTGGGGCGGGAGGGCAAAGTGCAGAGCGAGAGGGAGAGGGAGGGAGGGAGGGAGGGAGGGAGAGAGAGAGAGATAGAGAAAGAGAGAGGGAGAGAAATAGAGAGAGAGGGAGAGAGGCAGAGCGAGAGGGAGTGAGAGAGAGAGAGAGAAATAGAGAGAGGGAGGGAGGGGGAGAGAGAGACCGAGGGGCGGCTCCGGCACAGGGAGAGAGAGAGAGATTTCCGGTGGCGCCTCCGGCGCGCGGGAGGGTAGAGTGCAGAGCAACAGGGAGAGGGAGTGAGGGAGGTAGAGAGAGAGAAATAGAGAGTGGGAGGGAGAGGGGGACGGATGGGGAGGGAGGGAGAGAACCGGTGGCAGCTCCGGCGCAGGCGGGCTCTGGTCGCTGGTGCGGCGGGGCTGCAGATCGCTGGAGCAGGGGAGTGCAGAGCCCGAGATGGGAAAAGGGGAAAAAAGTGGGAAGGAAAAGTGGTTCGCGTGGGGGGTATATACAGCTTCAGCGACCGCCATAAGTGGTCGCTAATGGTCCTCTTGGCGGTCGCTAATAGTCCTATTTGCGACCGCCCCAAGCGGCCGCCCGCTTTCTCATCCGCCAATGCCTAAATTTCTAGTAGTGATTACAAGTTAAAAGCCTATTATACATTCTACAAAAAATTATACTATGATATTTCCAACGCCGCTAGCTCGTCTTCTATCTCGATATGATCATTATCGAGGTGTTGTTCCCTATCCTGTGCTTGGTACCAATCCCGTAAGCACATGCAGGTCTCAACGGTTTCTTCTTGAAGCATGGTCCTCCTGGGGTCAATAAGACGCCCACTTGCACTAAATGCCCACCCACTCTGATGCAACTGTGGACGCTGGTATTGTTAATATATCATGGGCTATGGCGGAAAGCAAGGGAAACTTATTTTCGAATGATTTCCACCATGCCAAAATATCAAAATCATCTTCATCATCATCTAATGTAACAGGATCTCTCCCCATGTACATTGTTAATTCATTAAGGTTGTAAGATCCTCTGAAAGAAGATGAGTTACTTCCTTGATATTTCCTCATAATACTCCAAATGGCTTTCTTATTTCCTTTATGTACTTGGGGAGGGCCTGTTGGGACCGTGGGTGCTATGGTTCTACCTAATCGGGTAGCATATTCCAAAAAAAGTATTTCTAACTATGCCTTAATTGTTGCTATGTCATTTATATTAGTTGTATTCATAATAGAAGTTTATTTCATTAAGAAGGGTCTCTACACCCTGTAATTTCAATCTAGGGTCTAATATAGCAGCTATACAAAATGTTAAAGGAGCTAATCTCCAATATTGTGAAAACTTTTCCGCTATTTGTACACACATAACTTGAAAATTTTGAAAATCTCTTTACTTTTTAAAAGTAAGATTTCATAAAATGGGATAAAGCTTGATTTGATGTGGGATAATATACCCCGGAAAAAAATAATGTTGCATCATGAAAAACTTCCAAAAAATCTTTATTATCTCAAGAAGGGTCCATTTATCATCACTTATAAAAATATTTTCACGCTCCAAATAAAGTTGACAATATTGATTTAGTGCCATTTTATAGGCACATGATTCTTTTAACATTTTATAGGTAAAATTCCATTTATGCTTTACATCATATGATAGTTTCTTTGGTCTTAGATTCAAATTTACACATATGTCCCTCCACCATTGTTTTCGTGGGGGAGAACAAAAAATGTAACCTACACTCCATTTAATAGTCTCTAAATCAGCTCTAATTAATTCCACCCTTACTTGTACGATAAGATTTATGACGTGGCATGCAAACCTATTGTGAAATAGATCTCCATTTAAATCAAGTTGAATCGATTGTCTTAATAAATCTGCTGCGACGTTGTTGTGCTTGCATTATCTGAAGTTATAGAAATTATTTTATTTTCAATCTTATATTCTCTAAGTTTTTCAAGGATGGTGGACCCTATCCTAGCACCAGTGTGTGGGAATTCTAGCATAGAAAATGCTATCATTCTTTTCTGCATCACCCAATCACTATCAATATAATGTGATGTGATTGCAATGCACCCCAGATTTTATTTAGAGGTCCATAAATATGAAGTTAAAGCCACTTTTTCAGGTATATTTGTAAAAACATTTTTTAAATTCTCTTTTTCTTTCAAAAAAGTCTTTATTGTATCACTTCTAGCAGTATTTCTAGATATTTTATGCCATCCAGGATAAAAGGTAGACCTCAAAAATCTTTCAAAACATCGTTCTTCGAAAAGTATAAATGGTGATTGACTACTTATTATATACTTAATAAGTTGATATCTAGCATTATTAGGGTCATAGTTGGAAACTCCTAAACCACCAGATGAATTTGTTTGAGAAAGTTGGGTTTGAATCATCCCACCTCTTTGTCCCCCATCGCTAGTGGAGGCTGTTTTTTTTTTCAAATGGGCTTTCATATGTCTACTAAGGTGGCTAGTGCTGTTTGATGATTTGGCACTGAGGAGATCTTTGCAATATTTGCAATGTGCCTTCTGCTATGTTCCTCCTTTGGGACATGGGACAGTAACTTTAGCAAAATGAGCCCATACAGGAGAAGTCAATCTTGTTTTTCTCTTCTTTTGGGTTATAGAATCTTGGGGATTAATGCTTTCTACTTCTGTCCCTTGGTCTTGATCTAAATTGATAAATCCATGATCTTCCTCATTTAGAGAGAAGTCAAGGTTGAAAGGTTGTGATGGTCCAGCCATTTTTCTAAATAAAAGATTTTAAAAAAAACTTAAATAAATAATTATATATAATGTGTTTTTTGTGATAATTTATATAAGAAAGGGGAGAAAATGAGACTTAATATATAATATTACTATGTATATTATTAATAAATAAAATTCAAAATTAAAGATAATAAATACCTTTATAAGAGAGGAGAGAGCTAATGGAGAAGTCTTTCCTATTTGAATCCTCCACTTTAGAGAAGTCACCCTCACTTCCTCACTTCTTATAAAACTTTGTAGAGAGAGCTTAGACACTTTAGAATGAGACTTAAGAGAGCTTAGAGCTTTAGAGGGAGTATAAGAGATGAGAGAGTAGAGAGTAGATGTGTAGAGAAATGAGAGGAATGAGGGCTATTTATAGAATTTCTAAGTGATAAAATGACATAAAATACCCCCTCATATGACCATTTTATAGCAGTTGGGGGGGTATAATGATAAAGAATGATCAAAAGACACTAATACCCCCCCCCCATTTGACCATTTTTAGCTATTAGGGGGGTTAAAAATGTAAAAAATACAAATATGGCCGTTTTTTACGAGGTGGGGGGGGGGGGGATTCAAAAAAAGAGCCGTTGGGCATGGGTCGGGCCGTGCCGTGCCGCCCGCGGGCTCCGAGGCCCAGGCCCTGCACAGCACGATTTTGAAGCCGGGCCGGGCCGTGCCGCGGGCCTGGAAGGTTGGGCCTAGCACGGCCCATATTTCAACACGGGTTGGCCCAGATTGACACCTTTATACACGGGTGTGGGCTTGCAGGGAGGGTGTAGTGATGGTGGCGACAATGTGCAGGCAAGGAGGTGGAGAGGTGGTGAAGACCTGTTTGGATGGCTGGGTGCAGTGCAGGGTGTAGTAGGTGGGTGTAGGTTCAGGTGAGGGTGCAGTAAGAGAAGAAAAGAGAGAGAGAAGAAGCGAAGGATGAGCAAGGTGCTGGTGTTTGGTTGATTGGGTGTAGTGGAGGGTGTAACAGGTGGGTGTAGGTGCAGGTGAGGGTGCAGTGAGAGAAGAAAGGAAGGATGAGAGAGAGAAGAAGGGAAAGATAGGGAGAAGGAGGAGGAGCGGGGGCAGCAGGTTGGTGGGTGCGCAGGCTAGGGGGCGAGAGGGAGAGAGAGAGAAGAGAGAGGAAGAGAAAAAATAGGGGAGAGAAGAGCAGAGGAAGAAGTAGAGAGGAGAGAAAGAGAGCAGAGGAGGGAGAAGAGGAAAGGAGGAAGGGAGGGCGTGGTAGAGAAAGGGAGGATCAATTGTATAATCATGATAGCCCAACCAATGATGAAAACAAAAAAGCCCTCTCTAGAAAACAAAGAGCAGGGTGGAGAGGAGAGGGTGGTCGTAGGGAAGAGGGCGGAGAGAGTTGGAGGGCGGAGGGGAACGAAGGAGATGGAAGGAGAGAGAGGGTGAAGCAGAGACAGAGAGAAAGAGAGGAAGGAGAAAAGGGGGGGAGAGATGAAGGAGGGAGAGAGGAGAGATGGAGTGGGCGGAGTGGAGAAGGAGATGGCAGATAGGGTGAGCGAGAGGGAGATGGCAGAGAGGGAGATGGGGAGCGAAGGAGAGAGGGAATGGAGAGCAAGCGTGGATCAAGGGGGGCGAGGGGTGGCTGCAGCCACCCCAAGCTTTCAGCCAAAAAAAAAATAGTTTCCCAAGTGCCCAGCCAACTGAGCCAAGGAAGAAAAAAAAATTTAAAAAGCTAAAGCGTTTTTCAATTTTGGGGTCCGGTCTCACAAGTCACAACTCAACTCAAGTCTCAAAAGCCACAACCCTTTTCGTATTCTCTGTATCTGTCTCTCTGTTACCTCTCACTCTCTCAGTCCCACCCATTTTAGATTTCACCCATTTTAACATTGAGGCTGCCTCCGTCGCTCCAAGTAACTTGTTACCTGGTTTGCGAATTCGTTGCTGGCTACTCTCTCCGGCGAGAACGACGCTCTCCGGCGACTCTCTCTCTGCCTCCGTATCTCAGGTACAAATTTGTGGTGTTTTTATTACATGGGTTTGTTCATTTTCTGTTTTTTTTTCTTTTTGTTCTTCTTTTATGGTTTTCTGAAATGGAGGTTTTGTAGTTTATTTCTATTCTTCATCTTTGTGGAGAAAGATTTTGCTCTTTGTGTTACTACTTACTAGAAGCTTGGATTGCTAGCCACACAGAAGCTGCCAGCCTAGGTGGGGCCTTGGCCTTTGAAAGGGACATTATTGGGGCCCTGACGACTGACGTTGAACCCACCCACTAGAAGAAGTAAAGAAATTTCACCTAAAATCTGCCATTAATGGTGCCCGTCCACACCCTTCTATTTGTGCCTAATCTTGGGAAATAGGTTGATTTCATTAACTGAAGCAAACTAGAGAATTGATTTCCTTCTCTTCTGTTAGGTTCCTACGGAAACATGGGCCAAAAGGTTAGAAAGGAAACCACTACTTCAGTACTTTTGCCCTTTCTTTTCATGAACTCTGCCACGTTATGGGATTGGGTTTCCCATTTACAGTACCTCTATTCATCACTTCAATAGTTCATTGTGAGCTGAAAATGAAAAAAAAAAAAAACTTAGGAAAAAAAAATTAAAACTAATCTTATGTATAGGTTATAATGTCGCATCATTAGGCACCCAAAAAACCAATAACTCTTCTATCCTTCTATAAGAAAAAAGATAATAAATCTGAAAGTGGCGAAACCTCCACATATATTCCTAATATCTCAAAACTTGATGAGGATGAGCGACGTCCTACCAAAGTTCAAGTTGTTGAAATTGAAGGAGTTGAACCTTCTTCTCGAGTCCAAAGAGTCATAGTTGAACATTCTTCCAAAGCTCAAGAAGTTGCACCTATCGAAGTTGATGTCACTTCTTCATTTGAATGTGATCCGGGTAAACACATTGCTATATATGATTACCCGCTTAACAAACATGATGAAGTTCGGGTAGCTTATCTTAGAATGGGACTTTGTCGACCTACTCATGAGAAAGAAAAAGATTATCCGGTGACCATATTGGAAAGCAAGGCCGACGGTTCAATGCTGATTGGTACAAACTATTCCCTTGGCTAGAATATTCACTCCATAAGGATAGAGCATATTGTTTTTATTGCTTTCTCTTTGAAACAAATCCTCCGAAGCATCCGGTATTTACCATTGATGGGTTTCAGAATTGGAAGAAGGTTAACAATGGGAAGAAGTGTCCTTTTTTGAAACATGAAGTTGGTCTTTGTTCTCCACATAGGTCGGCGACAATGTATTGTGAGAATCTAATTAATCATTCTCGACATATAGATAGTGTTTTCAATACACTTTCTAAAGAAACAATTGTAAATAATCGGTTGCTTCTCCGAAATGTTATTCAATGTATTCGGATGCTTGCACTACAAGGGTTTCCTTTTAGAGGACATGATGAATCGAAGAAATCAAAGAATTATGGAAACTTCATTGCAATGTTCGAGTTTTCAAAAATTTTGAACAAGAAAGTTGCCGAAATAGTAGGTGATTGTCCAGGAAATGCGAAGTATACCTCACATGGTATTCAGAAAACACTTTTGCATCTATTTGACGAAAATGTGAGAAAGAAAATACGCGAAGATGTTGGTGATGCAGAGTTTTGTATCCTTGTGGATGAAGCACAAGATAACTCACATAGAGAACAAATGGCCATTATTCTACGATTTGTTGATCGTGGTGGTTTTGTTAGAGAAAGGTTTTTTTGCTACTGTTGGTGTTGAAGACACTTCTGCGTTAACCTTAAAAGAAGAGATGTCCAATGTTCTTGCTCACAAGAATTTGCTTATTGGAAATATGAAAGGCCAGGGTTATGATGGTGCTAGTAATAATGAGTGTCCTTATGCATATTATGTGCATTATTTTGCGCATCGACTACAACTTGCATTAGTTGCAGCTTCTAAAGATGTGCCAGACGTTTAGTTATTCTTTTCAAAGTTGGCATCCATTGTTAATCTCCATGTTACGCCTAAGCGGAAGAAAGAGTTGGAGAAAGCTCGAAAAACAAAAATCGATAATTTGTTGGCAAGTGGTGTGCTTGATAGTGGACGGGGTGCTAATCAAGTTCGCACATTGCAGCGAGCCGGAGATACTCGATGGAGCTCTCACTATGAATCTGTTTGTAGCTTGATAGAGATGTATGATGCAACTTGCACGGTTCTTGAAAGCATCATGAAGAATGAGTTTAGTAACACTATGCGTGGAGAAGCTAAGGGTTCTTATGTTGCTATGAGAAATTTTGAATTTGTCTTTATGTTTCATTTATTGCAAAAGACTATGGGAATCACAAATATACTATGTAAAGCTTTGCAAGTAAAGTCACAAGACATTCTAAATGCCATGGGTTTAGTCTCAAGTAGAATGAACTTCTTTAAGAGTTGAGAGAAAGAAGTTAGGGTAGCTTCCTTGAGGATGTGATTTCTTTTTGTAGAAAACATGACATTGATATTCCTGATATGAGTTCTTGTCATATGATTGGTACACGCCGTTCTTGCCAACAGAATGATTGTATTACAGTTGAGCATCATTATCGCGTTGATATTTTCAATGCTGTAATAGATTTCCAGTTGCTGGAGTTGAAGAGTAGATTCTCCGAGGAGGCAATTGAGCTTCTTTCTCTTAGTTCGGCTTTGGACCCCGAAAGTTGCTTTTAAGTACTTTCATATTGATGATATTTGCAAGCTCGCTGAGTAGTTTTTATTGTGAAGACTTCACGGAGCAAGAGATACATATTTTGAGAAGTCAATTGCAATATTATAAGTTTGATGTGCATCATCATCCCCGTTTTCAGAAATTGTCTACCATTTCTGAGTTATGTCGATCTTTAATTGAAACAGAAAAGTCAACTATTTTTCATTTGATTGATTCGTCTTGTCTTGACTCTTCCTGTTTCCACGGCGACTGCCGAACGAGCCTTCTCAGCTATGAAACTTATCAAAACACGACTCCGTAACAAGATGGATGACGAGTTTCTCACGGATTGCATGGTTATTTACATCGAAAGAGAGTTTGCTAATGAAGTCGACATAGAGTTGGTAATAGATGAATTTGATAAGAAGCCACGCAAGTCAAGATTTCACTAGTGTCATGTTTTAACTTTTGTTTGTCTTTTGTCATACTTGTCAGTCAAGATCTATTGTGAAGACATTTTTTTGTTGATTTTGAGTAGTATAATAAAAATGATCACTCTTTTGGTATGATGCTTATCGAAAATGAATTATGAAGATAGTACATAGATAGTTTTTTATGGAAACTTGTTGCTATTTTTTTAGTGTAACTTAAGTGCAGCCCCCCCCCCCCCCCCCCGATTATCAGTCCTGAATCCGCCCCTGACAGAGAAAGAGGGTGAAACAGGGAGAGGAGAAGATGGAGACAAGAGAAGGAGATGAAGATGGTGGTGTGCAGTGGGTGCAGGTGGCAGGGAGGAAGGGAAGAAGAAGAAGGAGAAAAGAGAGGGGAGGTGATGTAGGTGGCTGCGCGCAGGGTGAGCGTGGGAGGAAGAAGAAGATGGAGAAGATGATGCGGATGCAATGGGTGGGAGGAGATGAGTAGGGCCTACCTAGTTTTGGAGTCCGAAGGTGATAGGGAGACGCAATCCACATGAGGAAGATGGAGAGGGTGATGGTGACGGTTGGCGCTGCCTTGGAAGGAGATGGCCAAAGAGAGGGATCTACACAGGGGGCTTGTGAGACGGAGATAATGAATTAAAACTTATAACTCCTCCAATTATGCGGCTTTAATGCATGAAAAGCCATAAACCCTCTTAAATGGCTACCAAAGGCCTATAAAAGGAGAGCAATCCAATAAGAACGGATCCCAAAATCTAGACAGAAAATTCATAAAAAAAGTTTCATAGAAAACAGAAAACTCTGTTGAAGTTCTGCATCGACCACTACTACAAGGTGACAAAAGTCTCTTGGGGGGGGGGGGGGGGGGGGGGGGGGCAAGGCCTTCTCCTCATGTCTACATGGCTTAGACGTGGCTTTCAGCCAATCTACTTAGCTTTTTATTGGATACATGACCTCCTCTTGGTCTTTGTCTTCTAAAAATTTGAGGTTAAGTCGAGCCAAGCGATTCAAAAGCATCATCTGTTCTCATCTGCATGGATGATGGCAAAGTCCACACATGCTTGCGACCGTCAATCTGAACGAGTCCCCACAATCTCCTGAGAAGTTAGATTCATTTTTCTTTTTTTTTTCATTGTATGTTGTAATGTTTAAAGAGACAAAAAAAACCACAACTCTTGTCTTTCACTATTGATAAGAATTGTAAATCGACTATAAATGCCAAACATCGCCTTTCACGGCATTCAAAACAAACATGTCTCTTTTCTTTATATGTGCAATGAAAACTATAAAAACGTTGATTTCCTTTTCTACTTGCAAAGTCGGGTCTCCAGACCATCATTTGCAATTCCAAGTAGAGTCGAAAATCTGGCACACCCATACAAAAAAAGTTGATGTTCGCTTTGCCTCCAGTCACGAAAGGGTTGGACCCCACGGACTCTCACGTCCACCGACCTCATAGCGCCGAACACAAAAACGGGTCTATCAAAAGTGAGAGAGGGATGAGCGAGGGAGATTAGGGCAGATGCATAACAGAGATGGGTATTTTTGGAGATGGTGGGAGAGGGTGAGGGCTGCGTGATGGAGAAGACGACCGAAAACTGGTCAAACTCGTGCTGGCTTTGGAGAAGACGACCGGAAAAGGGGGCACCAGTTTTCTTCAGTGGGATGGGTCTGCGCCTGTTAACAGAGATGGGTTTTTTGAGATCAATAGAGATGGGTTTTTTGAGATTAGTAGAGACGGGTTTTTTGAGATCAATAGAGATGGGTTTTTTGAGATCAGTAGAGAAGGGTTTTTTGCTTTGGGTTTTTTGAGATCACAGAGATGGAGATGGTGGGAGGGATCTGCATGCATTGATGGAGAGGGTGAGGTCTGCATGAGTGGTGATGGAGGTGAGGGATGGAGATGATGCCGATGAGGGAATGGAGATGGAGATGGTGAGGGAGAATATGGGAATGGAGGTGACGTGAGAGTGAGAGAGTGAGGTGAGAGCGAGAGAGGGAGATGAGGGCCAGAGAGGGAGATAGCGAGAGATGGGAGACGAGGGCCAGAGAGGGTTAGAGCGAGAGAGGGACATTAGAGCTAGGAGAGATTAGGGCGCACACTTGTAATATAACTTTTAGCGGCAATCACTTATGGCCGCCACTAAAAACAATTTTTAGCGTCGGCCATTGCTTTATGGACGCTACAAACTCATTTAACCCTCTAAAGTATTAGCCGCTGCTATATATTAGACGGTAATAATAAAAAATTTTGCACAAACCACTGGCACCATTGGATCGATAGTTTTACCCATGGTCACAATGGAGGCCCGTCGTTAAATGTAACTTAAAAATTGAGTTACAACGGGGGGCAGACTTGGCCCCCGGTATAAGTGTCTTATAGCGTCATATTTCAGCGGCTGTAAAAATGTATTTTCTTGTAGTGTCAAAAGAACTTGACGATTCGAAGATGTCTAGAAATCTGGAATTTCAAAATTTCTAGAAGGAAGTAAATTGAAGGTTCACTATTTTCTAAAAGATAAAAAGAATACCAAACTTTTTTTTCACAATAACACGTGTACATCATTTCAAAAGTCTTGGATAAAAAGATTTAAGTCATTTTCAGAGTTCATTCAAGAGAGAAAAATATATGACTTTCTGAAATTTGGCCATATGAGTTCTCTTGGTTCATTGGTAACCAGTGAATTAATTCGGGCGAATTGAATAGGGCTGCCTATTATTGGGGACCGTTTAAAAAACAAATGATGATAAGGGATGCACAAACTTAAAATAGGTGAATGTAAAAGAAAAAAAAAAACCACCTCAAGGAACCCTATTTTTCAAACAAAAAAAAAAGGAAAAGAAAAGAAAATGAGATGCATCTCGTGGCCTTTGAAAAAATAGTAGTCCGAAAGTCGTCATAGTAGCCTTGAGAGGAGACTTGTATTTTCCCCGAATCTAGGAAAGTTGGAAATTCTGAGGGAGAATTTTGTTTTCATGGCATTATCATAGAACATTTACACCTTGCACAAGGCACCCATAGTTTTGGTAAGATTTTGAGAAGTTTTTGAAAATAAAAACGTGAACTAGATTTTGAAAAGTCTGAAATCTTGATTATTCGAGGATTCGAGGCATCCAATTTGACTCAACAGTCTTTTGAAAAACTTTCCATTGATTTTCTTTTATTTTTAGGTAAATGAATTTTGTGGGCATATTAACTACAAACCATCACAAGACACAACTCGTTCACTAGGGATAACCTAGGGGTTTAAGGGCTTGCTACATACTCTAATTGCAGCCGAGAGTGCCAGCGAAAGTGACATTTTCATTTTGGCTTTGCATTTAGTTTAGATTAGATTAGGATAGAAGAACCTAACCTAGTTCGCATATTTTGCTCCGGACTAGCAAAATGCTGGTTAAAGGGTGTGATAAGTCCTTAAAATGCATAATCTTATCATCATTTTAGAGTAATTAAGGAATTAATCATCAAATCATGCACCATTTTAATAAAAAAATTCATAATTTTCTTGTTTGTGGGCATCAAACCCTGAATTCAAGTCAGAATTCATTGAAAAATTACATTTTCACATAAAATCATGAATTTCTCTATTTTTGGCATTGGAAGTCATGAATTTCTCATAACTTTTTACTCACACATGAAATGATGAATTTTCTTTGCACGATGGATTTAATTAAAGAAAACATTATAAACTGGTGAAATCTTATGCATCTATTCAATGTGAATTGGAGCCCGCATCTTGCAATATTCTTTTCCTTCATAAATATATAATTCTTTTATCATTGATTATATTATTTGTATTTTGTAGGAAAAAACCAATTTCTTGGGACTCGTGGAAAAGATAAATCAATTTAAGAATCAAAGAGGGAAAACCAAGTATCGAAGCTCCATATGGTGGTGGTGGTGGGGGGGGGGGGGGGGTGTTGTTCCATCATGCATCCAAAATTGAGGCTCAAATCTGAAAGTTACCCTTTGAGAAATTTCCAAGAGAGTATCACTACAACAGAAAATTGTTTTCACGGCGCATATTTTTCGCCGCTAAAAATGAACAAAATCGCTGCAAAATCTCTATACAGGCGATTAGTACTCCGTCGCAAATCGCCGCATAAATCCTTCACTTCTGATCTTTAGCGGCGCAAACGAAAAATCGTCGCGAAAACTTTTTTTTTTCGCTGCGTTTTTTTCTGTCTCTATTAGTGCCAACATTCGCCGCAAATAGCCTTCAACTTTCAATTATAAGTGGTTAGCAATGTCTTTTTTCAGCGATTGAAATTTCCTTGCAGCGACTATATATTGCCGCAATTAAACTTTCCCAACGTTTTTTCAGATTCTCCGCAAAAAAAATGATGCGGTTAAAACACAATTACGTCGATCTCAAATCAACGCAATTGCTGGTTTCTACCATTATTTTTTTTTTTGTTTCAAAAAAGTCATTTTCAGCGACTATTTATCTATGCGTTGATATCAAATCGACGTAAATGCTCATTTCTGACTTAAAAATCAATTGCAATGACTGTTTATCGCCGGAAAAATATTTTCACAACTTTTTTAACTTCGCCGCTAGTTAGATGTCGCAGCTAAAAACTCAATTGCAAACGATCTAAAATCGACGCAAATGCTCGTTTCTGGCTATGTTATTATTGGGTTTCAATAAATCAATTGCATCAACTATTTATCGCCAGAAAGAATGATTTGTAGCGTTTGTCCACATCGTCGCTAGGTAGATTTCGCGGGTAAAAGTTAATTGCGTCAATTTCAACTCGACGGAATTGCTCGTTTCAGTGTGTTTTTTTTCCCCTCACGTTGTCACATATGCCAATTAAACACCATACAATTAATCTTTTTTTCTATATATTAACACACAAAAATTCATTAATCTGTTCAAACATCAATTCATCCAAACTCATGTATTTATTGCAATGTGGCGGTGCATTATATTTATATCAAGTACAAATTGGGCTACTATTAAATAAGCCACACATCTCTGTTGTGGCCATAAAAAGATTTAGGAGCCTATTATCACTAAAATGAAGGCGGTAAAATCTGGTGTACAACTCATATGTTGCTGCTACTCAGCCCAATATTGAATGCATGGCCACATCACCCCGTTGATCAAAAGCAATTCTTTCTGCATAACCCACTACATCCATGCTTGAGATGCCTGACATAAGAATGAAACAAAAAAAATGTCTATGTGAACAGCATAACTCAAATAAGCCAACTGTACTAGCACCTATAAGGAAAAAAAAATACAAATCGACCCAATGCATACAAGTTACGACTGTGAGCTTCATATGAGTGGTACAAACAAATATTAGAATACAGTAGGTTGCTAGTGTTTTTACTTGGAAGAAGCACAATCTATCGTGTGGAATTCCCAAGCACGTGACTATGTTCATGGATATTCCGCAAAAGGCAGGTCAACAAAACCACTAATAGTGTAAGTCAGCTTCTTCCAACACCATGTGCTTCTCATTATACAATCGCCTACTATAGCTTAGAAGACTTAGACAGACATAAATCATCTGTGTCTAAATTTAATGGTTGTAGGGAATGAAAAAAAAAATGGTTGATTATAAAACCACAGTCCAAAGAACATAAAATGTAGTAAGCATCTCACTGACTTAATATACAAAGAAATAAGTAACCTTTTCTCAACGAGCAAGGCGAAATAATGCAGTGTATGTTAAGGGCCAACAGAGACATTGTAGTTTGGAATTGTACTGTACAAGCAAATACCCCAACATTATGTGGAAATATGCATTGCTCATGAGAAATCCTAAGAATATAACATCAATAAAACAAATGAATCCCAAATATATAGAATAAGACAATTTCCATTATCCCCATTTGAAGTCATTCCCCCCCCCCCCCCCACCCCAAAATAAATCTCACAAAATCAAGACAAGTGAAAAAAAAATATACAAAAAAAAAACACAACATTAATGGGAGAGATAAGATACATCGATCATCCGGAGGGTTTACATGTAATCAAATCACTTGCACTCACTTTAAGAGGATTACAAACAGGCCATTATGGTTTCCCCTTTTCATGGGTTTCTAAACCTGAAAAAAAAGATAGCAAATGACTTTTAACAGTATTTATACTAAAACATTAAATAAAAGAGACCTTCAGTAATTTAAACAAGAACTCAAGCAATATGATATGTGGGACCTTTCACCTTCCAGTTAGTCATTGATCTGGTGGAACCAATCACAATGCCCAACCATTAGAGTACACCTTGAAATCTTCTGACATTCAGTGACATATCTTGCATCAAAACAAGGCTAAAATTTTTAGCACAAACAATTCATTGCATCACACTCATTTAATGGAGCTCACAAACTATAACATGATTATCAGTTCAACAACTTAAAATTAAAAAAAAAAAAAAAAACTGAATATATCATCATTCAGTAGCTATATGTTCCTTGTTCCCATTTCAGCTATATGAAAGTATCACCATTATAGTTCAAATGAAGTATGAAATCTTGATTAAAAAAAAAAAAACTCATCATTTAACAAAACAATGACAATGTGCCACTTGATAGACAGCTTGAACTTGCACATGCTTCAAACTGGCATGCATCTTTTCTACCAAAAAGAAAACCTGCATGCATCTACCAAAATGAATATGTAATTACACAAAATGGCCCTAATTAAACCAATTAGAGTAAAAGAAGGCAGAAACCGAATCCCACCTGAAGTCCTTCAGCCACTGCAAACCTGACTGCGAATAAATCATCATTGCCCATGCATATCTAACATTACAAATAAATCATGCCACCTAAGTTGAGCAACTAAGTTTCATATTAAATAGAAATGATACCATACATAGGGATTGATACTTGGGTGCATCTCTAGTCTCTTTACCACACTAGTCACATGGTACATACATCGTTAGGCAGTCTAAACTAGGCCTCAGCATGGATGGCTAAAGCCCAAAATATGCACCAACCTGGTGATCCCAACATCCAGTTGGCTATGGCAAAAAAAAAATATCCAGTTGGCAGCATAGAAATGGGCATCAAAAGGAAAACGACCCACAGTCAATTCCCAATGGTAGAAGTTTATTCATCAGATAAATAGGAGCGTCCAATCAATGCAAATTACCGTATCCACAAAAAAAAAAAAATCAATGCAATGTTTGGACTTACACCATCAACAGCGCAACTACATTTTGGATAAAGAGAGGAGAATTTTTTCTAAATATCAAAGGGCAGCTAAATGGAAAAAGTAGGTTAATAGTCTACAATCAATGGAAGACATTTGTTTACTGGACAACTAGGATTTCCAATCAGCACAAAATTTAAGATAGGTCATGACAAGCATGCGTGTAAATCAAGTTAGATATCAGCAACATGTAAAAAAACAGATATGCATCCAAGTATCAAGCTTTACAACTGACCCAAGTGTAATGCTTCATTTTATTCGAAGAGCAGCAGTATAATGGTATGTCTCAATATACTCACCGGGAGGAACTTTGAAGACTTCTTCATAACAGCTAGAGTGCTGACCAAACACTAGGTAGTAGGTATAATGGAAATATCTATTCTGTCATCCAATGCTTCCATAATTTGAACCATATCATCAAAATGGAAACATCTATTGAGGACTATTAATTTTGCATGCAAATCACAAGAGAACAACTTCTTTCACAATATCAGAAAGTAAGAGGGAAAAAAGGCACCATTATCTGATCATTTAAATAGCCAAAATGGGAGCAGTCAAAAACAACTAAGTACCGATCCAAGGTTGCAAAAATTTACTTCCCAACACCAAACCTATATCAAGCAAAACCAAAGGGTGCAAAAGAAAGCTCGGATCATGAACAGATGAAAAATCACCAACGCGCATTTCACTGAAATGGTGGGACATCCTTCCTTGTGGGTACATCTATGTGTTGATGAAAATTAAAGCTCACAAGCAAATTAGACGGAACCAAAACTTTCATTTTCACTCACTGACAAAAGATTAATAAATTGTTTTATTACAATAAAAAAATGAAGCATTCCACAATGCAGCTTACGTGAAACACAACTAGTGTGTTGGTTCTTTTACCAAAAAAAAAAAAAAACCTAGTGTGTTGGTTAAAAACTTACCTCACTAGAAACATAGCCAGAAGAGAGCGGCGAGATTTGTCACCTGGGGGTCAGCAACAGCAGCAACTTTCACTTGTTTGGGGGAATTTTGCAAACCAGTTGTTTGCTGAAAAGGCCAATAGAAAACAATACATTTAGAACTGTGAATTGTTGATAAGTCCACAAAATTAGGTCATTAGGTCATCATTTCATGAGAATTTGTGGACTTAATTAGGTCTAATTGCATAGAATTGCACTTAATTTCATGATTACATGTATTTGGGGATATTTTTGGGAAAATGGTCAAAATTGGTCAAAATTCATTGAATTACATGACTTTTGTGAAATTAGGATTTTTTATCTCATTCATCACCCCAAAATTAGTTTTTTGGCTTCATCAAAGCATACTTGTTATTTTTGGCACCATGTGCTATTTTTTTTGGAAAGTTTGTCATTTGGGTGCATCATTAGGCATGTAGGGTCCCATGCATAATTCATGTTTATTTTTATTATATGTGATTAATTAATTTCTTTCAATTTGTAGGAAAAAATCAACAACATGGGACCCTATCCCATGAAGATTTACATGATTGGAGGGACCATGATGGTTAGATGAATGTGTCTTGGTTGTGAAAGAGTTTTTAAAGAAGCTTCCACCTAATACAAAGGAGTTAATTCCACTTGGAATTATTATTATGGCATATATGAAAAAAAAAACGTGGGTGGATGGCAAGTTTTGCATTGGAAGGAAATCTCCACAAAGTCAAACTTGTGGAAGAAGAATTTAACCAAGGAGGAGACAAAAATCAAGAAGGAAAATCAGAAGCAATCTTAAAGATCTTTTGAGGAACCCAAGATGGAAAAATTGGATCACAAGGACAATAAATCAATTAAGTTTGAATTTAAGCCAAGATGGAGGAGGTGTGTTACCAAACAAAGGGACATAAGAGATTATAAAAGAGGGTCTAGCCAAAGGGGCTTGAAGCCATCACTTGGTCCAAGGCTTTTGGTAGCAACCAAGGAGACTCTTCCTCTCTCTATTCCACCCCCATCCACCTTTCTCTCTAAGTCCCTTTCTTCTTCTTCTTTCCTCCTAATTCTTTAGACATAGGTTGAGAGATCATGTTGAGAGAATGATGAAGAGAGAAGAATCTTAATTTTTTGTATTTCAAGATCAAGGAAAAAAAAGACACTACTTGGATTGATTTTGCAACTTTCTATGTAAGTGATTTAATTTTCTTATCTTAGCTCTTTTATGTGTTTTGATTGGAGACAATATTTCACATGATTAAATCAAGGGTTTGAAAATAAAATAAGGAATATCAAAAGTCGAGAGACATCAAATAATCACTTGCATAATTTTTTTTCCTACTTTGAGAAGAGAGGACATTATCATCGCATTGTCAATATTTGTAGGATTGTCTAGACTCTAGATCTTTGGTACTACTTTTCCGCTTTTTATTTTCTTTCCACCCTTTTTATTGTTATTTTCAAGTTAATATTCTTAATTTTTTTCTATTTAAAATTCTAGATTTAAAAACTCAACTTGCATCTTTTTATGTTTAGTAGAAACTTTCTATTCTTGATTGCATGATATATGGTTAGAAAGTGTCTTTGTGTATACTTCATATTTAGAAATTGCATTAGAACAAGTTTTTGTTGCTGAAATCACAAGATTATCAACTGATTAGACACACTAAATTCGGATCTGATAAGTGAGTAGTGAAAAATCTTGCACATTCCAGCAGAACTGACCCAACTTGGTTACAAAAGTGCACGATTTAAAAACCAGGTAAACGTTAATATTTTTGTCCACAAAATAGCAGATTTAAAGTATGGTGATTGGACTTTGAAACCCTAGAATTTCAGTCAAAAATAACCTCGGGAACCATGTCAACCAGAGGCTCAAACAGGGGTAGTTGGTAAGCCTGCGTTCAGATTTCAGCAACAAAACAGTTCAAGTAGGCATCTTTAGGTGATCATATCTTTTTCATTTTAAGTCCTTTTCCGTTTTTTTTTTTTTTTTTTTTTTTTTTGTTCATGCATCATCAGACTATTGATCCCATCCATTAAATTTAGGTTCACACCATCTTAGTTATGTCGTACAGTCCAGTGAAAACAGGGCTGCGCAACAGTTTCCATACTTAGAATTTTTTACAGCATGCATCATATAGTTAGAAACTTGCATCAAATTGCATTGTTAGCATTTAGGGCATTATAGATCTTTCATATTTGCATAAAAACTGATTTTGGTAAGTAGGATCTAATTTAGGAAGTTTTGTTTTGATTTTTTTTTATATTAAACTGGTCATTTGATTTGTGTGTTCTTTTGCAGGTTTTTAGATATTTTAGCATTGCTTAGATTAGGTTTTCTTTATTACAATAGTTCCTTTATTTTTTGAAAGCATTGTAATTAAGCTTTTTGTATTTAGTTATCTAATTTAATTAGTTTCTATTTAGGCCAGATTTAGTGTTTATTTAGGATAGGTCAAAGTTGGAAGGTTTCTTGAAAAGCATTGCTCCCTGTGGATCGACCTGGATTTACCAGATTATTACTACAATCGTACCCTACACTTGGGGACCGATCAATTGTTCAAAAGAAAATTTGCAGGGTACAATACTATACACACACCCTGCAATTTCACTCAAAATATTCATACTTAATTTATATACTACTTTTGCCCCTTGTGAGATGGCAATTTCACTCTCCCTTTATAGAATTAACCCCTAAGATGGGAAACCTACTTACGTCATTTTCATTAAGTTCATCATACGACTTCAATTTCGGAGATAGAATTTTAATGGTAGAATTCTTTATGGTTTTCTGAAATGGAGGTTTTGTAGTTTATTTCTATTCTTCATCTTTGTGGAGAAAGATTTTGCTCTTTGTGTTACTACTTACTAGAAGCTTGGATTGCTAGCCACACAGAAGCTGCCAGCCTAGGTGGGGCCTTGGCCTTTGAAAGGGACATTATTGGGGCCCTGACGACTGACGTTGAACCCACCCACTAGAAGAAGTAAAGAAATTTCACCTAAATCTGCCATTAATGGTGCCCGTCCACACCCTTCTATTTGTGCCTAATCTTGGGAAATAGGTTGATTTCATTAACTGAAGCAAACTAGAGAATTGATTTCCTTCTCTTCTGTTAGGTTCCTACGGAAACATGGGCCAAAAGGTTAGAAAGGAAACCACTACTTCAGTACTTTTGCCCTTTCTTTTCATGAACTCTGCCACGTTATGGGATTGGGTTTCCCATTTACAGTACCTCTATTCATCACTTCAATAGTTCATTGTGAGCTGAAAATGAAAAAAAAAAAAACTTAGGAAAAAAAATTAAAACTAATCTTATGTATATGGTTATATGTCGCATCATTAGGCACCCAAAAAACCAATAACTCTTCTATCCTTCTATAAGAAAAAAGATAATAAATCTGAAAGTGGCGAAACCTCCACATATATTCCTAATATCTCAAAACTTGATGAGGATGAGCGACGTCCTACCAAAGTTCAAGTTGTTGAAATTGAAGGAGTTGAACCTTCTTCTCGAGTCCAAAGAGTCATAGTTGAACATTCTTCCAAAGCTCAAGAAGTTGCACCTATCGAAGTTGATGTCACTTCTTCATTTGAATGTGATCCGGGTAAACACATTGCTATATATGATTACCCGCTTAACAAACATGATGAAGTTCGGGTAGCTTATCTTAGAATGGGACTTTGTCGACCTACTCATGAGAAAGAAAAAGATTATCCGGTGACCATATTTGGAAAGCAAGGCCGACGGTTCAATGCTGATTGGTACAAACTATTCCCTTGGCTAGAATATTCACTCCATAAGGATAGAGCATATTGTTTTTATTGCTTTCTCTTTGAAACAAATCCTCCGAAGCATCCGGTATTTACCATTGATGGGTTTCAGAATTGGAAGAAGGTTAACAATGGGAAGAAGTGTCCTTTTTGAAACATGAAGTTGGTCTTTGTTCTCCACATAGGTCGGCGACAATGTATTGTGAGAATCTAATTAATCATTCTCGACATATAGATAGTGTTTTCAATACACTTTCTAAAGAAACAATTGTAAATAATCGGTTGCTTCTCCGAAATGTTATTCAATGTATTCGGATGCTTGCACTACAAGGGTTTCCTTTTAGAGGACATGATGAATCGAAGAAATCAAAGAATTATGGAAACTTCATTGCAATGTTCGAGTTTTCAAAAATTTTGAACAAGAAAGTTGCCGAAATAGTAGGTGATTGTCCAGGAAATGCGAAGTATACCTCACATGGTATTCAGAAAACACTTTTGCATCTATTTGACGAAAATGTGAGAAAGAAAATACGCGAAGATGTTGGTGATGCAGAGTTTTGTATCCTTGTGGATGAAGCACAAGATAACTCACATAGAGAACAAATGGCCATTATTCTACGATTTGTTGATCGTGGTGGTTTTGTTAGAGAAAGGTTTTTTGCTACTGTTGGTGTTGAAGACACTTCTGCGTTAACCTTAAAAGAAGAGATGTCCAATGTTCTTGCTCACAAGAATTTGCTTATTGGAAATATGAAAGGCCAGGGTTATGATGGTGCTAGTAATAATGAGTGTCCTTATGCATATTATGTGCATTATTTTGCGCATCGACTACAACTTGCATTAGTTGCAGCTTCTAAAGATGTGCCAGACGTTTAGTTATTCTTTTCAAGTTGGCATCCATTGTTAATCTCCATGTTACGCCTAAGCGGAAGAAAGAGTTGGAGAAAGCTCGAAAAACAAAAATCGATAATTTGTTGGCAAGTGGTGTGCTTGATAGTGGACGGGGTGCTAATCAAGTTCGCACATTGCAGCGAGCCGGGATACTCGATGGAGCTCTCACTATGAATCTGTTTGTAGCTTGATAGAGATGTATGATGCAACTTGCACGGTTCTTGAAAGCATCATGAAGAATGAGTTTAGTAACACTATGCGTGGAGAAGCTAAGGGTTCTTATGTTGCTATGAGAAATTTTGAATTTGTCTTTATGTTTCATTTATTGCAAAAGACTATGGGAATCACAAATATACTATGTAAAGCTTTGCAAGTAAAGTCACAAGACATTCTAAATGCCATGGGTTTAGTCTCAAGTAGAATGAACTTCTTTAAGAGTTGAGAGAAAGAAGTTAGGGTAGCTTCCTTGAGGATGTGATTTCTTTTTGTAGAAAACATGACATTGATATTCCTGATATGAGTTCTTGTCATATGATTGGTACACGCCGTTCTTGCCAACAGAATGATTGTATTACAGTTGAGCATCATTATCGCGTTGATATTTTCAATGCTGTAATAGATTTCCAGTTGCTGGAGTTGAAGAGTAGATTCTCCGAGGAGGCAATTGAGCTTCTTTCTCTTAGTTCGGCTTTGGACCCGAAAGTTGCTTTTAAGTACTTTCATATTGATGATATTTGCAAGCTCGCTGAGTAGTTTTATTGTGAAGACTTCACGGAGCAAGAGATACATATTTTGAGAAGTCAATTGCAATATTATAAGTTTGATGTGCATCATCATCCCCGTTTTCAGAAATTGTCTACCATTTCTGAGTTATGTCGATCTTTAATTGAAACAGAAAAGTCAACTATTTTTCATTTGATTGATTCGTCTTGTCTTGACTCTTCCTGTTTCCACGGCGACTGCCGAACGAGCCTTCTCAGCTATGAAACTTATCAAAACACGACTCCGTAACAAGATGGATGACGAGTTTCTCACGGATTGCATGGTTATTTACATCGAAAGAGAGTTTGCTAATGAAGTCGACATAGAGTTGGTAATAGATGAATTTGATAAGAAGCCACGCAAGTCAAGATTTCACTAGTGTCATGTTTTAACTTTTGTTTGTCTTTTGTCATACTTGTCAGTCAAGATCTATTGTGAAGACATTTTTTTGTTGATTTTGAGTAGTATAATAAAAATGATCACTCTTTTGGTATGATGCTTATCGAAAATGAATTATGAAGATAGTACATAGATAGTTTTTTTATGGAAACTTGTTGCTATTTTTTTAGTGTAACTTAAGTGCAGCCCCCCCCCCCCCCCCCGATTATCAGTCCTGAATCCGCCCCTGACAGAGAAAGAGGGTGAAACAGGGAGAGGAGAAGATGGAGACAAGAGAAGGAGATGAAGATGGTGGTGTGCAGTGGGTGCAGGTGGCAGGGAGGAAGGGAAGAAGAAGAAGGAGAAAGAGAGGGGAGGTGATGTAGGTGGCTGCGCGCAGGGTGAGCGTGGGAGGAAGAAGAAGATGGAGAAGATGATGCGGATGCAATGGGTGGGAGGAGATAGGGCCTACCTAGTTTTGGAGTCCGAAGGTGATAGGGAGACGCAATCCACATGAGGAAGATGGAGAGGGTGATGGTGACGGTTGGCGCTGCCTTGGAAGGAGATGGCCAAAGAGAGGGATCTACACAGGGGGCTTGTGAGACGGAGATAATGAATTAAAACTTATAACTCCTCCAATTACGCGGCTTTAATGCATGAAAAGCCATAAACCCTCTTAAATGGCTACCAAAGGCCTATAAAAGGAGAGCAATCCAATAAGAACGGATCCCAAATCTAGACAGAAAATTCATAAAAAAAGTTTCATAGAAAACAGAAAACTCTGTTGAAGTTCTGCATCGACCACTACTACAAGGTGACAAAAGTCTCTTGGGGGGGGGGGGGGGGGGGGGGGCAAGGCCTTCTCCTCATGTCTACATGGCTTAGACGTGGCTTTTCAGCCAATCTACTTAGCTTTTTATTGGATACATGACCTCCTCTTGGTCTTTGTCTTCTAAAAATTTGAGGTTAAGTCGAGCCAAGCGATTCAAAAGCATCATCTGTTCTCATCTGCATGGATGATGGCAAAGTCCACACATGGCTTGCGACCGTCAATCTGAACGAGTCCCCACAATCTCCTGAGAAGTTAGATTCATTTTTCTTTTTTTCATTGTATGTTGTAATGTTTAAAGAGACAAAAAAATCACAACTCTTGTCTTTCACTATTGATAAGAATTGTAAATCGACTATAAATGCCAAACATCGCCTTTCACGGCATTCAAAACAAACATGTCTCTTTTCTTTATATGTGCAATGAAAACTATAAAAACGTTGATTTCCTTTTCTACTTGCAAAGTCGGGTCTCCAGACCATCATTTGCAATTCCAAGTAGAGTCGAAAATCTGGCACACCCATACAAAAAAAGTTGATGTTCGCTTTGCCTCCAGTCACGAAAGGGTTGGACCCCACGGACTCTCACGTCCACCGACCTCATAGCGCCGAACACAAAAACGGGTCTATCAAAAGTGAGAGAGGGATGAGCGAGGGAGATTAGGGCAGATGCATAACAGAGATGGGTATTTTTGGAGATGGTGGGAGAGGGTGAGGGCTGCGTGATGGAGAAGACGACCGAAAACTGGTCAAACTCGTGCTGGCTTTGGAGAAGACGACCGGAAAAGGGGGCACCAGTTTTCTTCAGTGGGATGGGTCTGCGCCTGTTAACAGAGATGGGTTTTTTGAGATCAATAGAGATGGGTTTTTTGAGATTAGTAGAGACGGGTTTTTTGAGATCAATAGAGATGGGTTTTTTGAGATCAGTAGAGAAGGGTTTTTTGCTTTGGGTTTTTTGAGATCAACAGAGATGGAGATGGTGGGAGGGATCTGCATGCATTGATGGAGAGGGTGAGGTCTGCATGAGTGGTGATGGAGGTGAGGGATGGAGATGATGCCGATGAGGGAATGGAGATGGAGATGGTGAGGGAGATATGGGAATGGAGGTGACGTGAGAGTGAGAGAGTGAGGTGAGAGCGAGAGAGGGAGATGAGGGCCAGAGAGGGAGATAGCGAGAGATGGAGACGAGGGCCAGAGAGGGTTAGAGCGAGAGAGGGACATTAGAGCTAGGGAGATTAGGGCGCACACTTGTAATATAACTTTTAGCGGCAATCACTTATGGCCGCCACTAAAAACAATTTTTAGCGTCGGCCATTGCTTTATGGACGCTACAAACTCATTTTACCCTCTAAAGTATTAGCCGCTGCTATATATTAGACGGTAATAATAAAAAATTTTGCACAAACCACTGGCACCATTGGATCGATAGTTTTACCCATGGTCACAATGGAGGCCCGTCGTTAAATGTAACTTAAAAATTGAGTTACAACGGGGGGCAGACTTGGCCCCCGGTATAAGTGTCTTATAGCGTCATATTTCAGCGGCTGTAAAAATGTATTTTCTTGTAGTGTCAAAAGAACTTGACGATTCGAAGATGTCTAGAAATCTGGAATTTCAAAATTTCTAGAAGGAAGTAAATTGAAGGTTCACTATTTTCTAAAAGATAAAAAGAATACCAAACTTTTTTTTCACAATAACACGTGTACATCATTTCAAAAGTCTTGGATAAAAAGATTTAAGTCATTTTCAGAGTTCATTCAAGAGAGAAAAATATATGACTTTCTGAAATTTGGCCATATGAGTTCTCTTGGTTCATTGGTAACCAGTGAATTAATTCGGGCGAATTGAATAGGGCTGCCTATTATTGGGGACCGTTTAAAAAACAAATGATGATAAGGGATGCACAAACTTAAAATAGGTGAATGTAAAAAGAAAAAAAAACCACCTCAAAGGAACCCTATTTTTCAAACAAAAAAAAAAGGAAAAGAAAAGAAAATGAGATGCATCTCGTGGCCTTTGAAAAAATAGTAGTCCGAAAGTCGTCATAGTAGCCTTGAGAGGAGACTTGTATTTTCCCCGAATCTAGGAAAGTTGGAAATTCTGAGGGAGAATTTTGTTTTCATGGCATTATCATAGAACATTTACACCTTGCACAAGGCACCCATAGTTTTGGTAAGATTTTGAGAAGTTTTTGAAAATAAAAACGTGAACTAGATTTTGAAAAGTCTGAAATCTTGATTATTCGAGGATTCGAGGCATCCAATTTGACTCAACAGTTTTTTGAAAAACTTTCCATTGATTTTCTTTTATTTTTAGGTAAATGAATTTTGTGGGCATATTAACTACAAACCATCACAAGACACAACTCGTTCACTAGGGATAACCTAGGGGTTTAAGGGCTTGCTACATACTCTAATTGCAGCCGAGAGTGCCAGCGAAAGTGACATTTTCATTTTGGCTTTGCATTTAGTTTAGATTAGATTAGGATAGAAGACCTAACCTAGTTCGCATATTTTGCTCCGGACTAGCAAAATGCTGGTTAAAGGGTGTGATAAGTCCTTAAAAATGCATAATCTTATCATCATTTTAGAGTAATTAAGGAATTAATCATCAAATCATGCACCATTTTAATAAAAAAATTCATAATTTTCTTGTTTGTGGGCATCAAACCCTGAATTCAAGTCAGAATTCATTGAAAAATTACATTTTCACATAAAATCATGAATTTCTCTATTTTTGGCATTGGAAGTCATGAATTTCTCATAACTTTTTACTCACACATGAAATGATGAATTTTCTTTGCACGATGGATTTAATTAAAGAAACATTATAAAATGGTGAAATCTTATGCATCTATTCAATGTGAATTGGAGCCCGCATCTTGCAATATTCTTTTCCTTCATAAATATATAATTCTTTTATCATTGATTATATTATTTGTATTTTTGTAGGAAAAACCAATTTCTTGGGACTCGTGGAAAAGATAAATCAATTTAAGAATCAAAGAGGGAAAACCAAGTATCGAAGCTCCATATGGTGGTGGTGGTGGGGGGGGGGGGGGTGTTGTTCCATCATGCATCCAAAATTGAGGCTCAAATCTGAAAGTTACCCTTTGAGAAATTTCCAAGAGAGTATCACTACAACAGAAAATTGTTTTCACGGCGCATATTTTCGCCGCTAAAAATGAACAAAATCGCTGCAAAATCTCTATACAGGCGATTAGTACTCCGTCGCAAAATCGCCGCATAAAATCCTTCACTTCTGATCTTTAGCGGCGCAAACGAAAAATCGTCGCGAAAACTTTTTTTTTTCGCTGCGTTTTTTTCTGTCTCTATTAGTGCCAACATTCGCCGCAAATAGCCTTCAACTTTCAATTATAGTGGTTAGCAATGTCTTTTTTCAGCGATTGAAATTTCCTTGCAGCGACTATATATTGCCGCAATTAAACTTTCCCAACGTTTTTCAGATTCTCCGCAAAAAAAATGATGCGGTTAAAACACAATTACGTCGATCTCAAATCAACGCAATTGCTGGTTTCTACCATTATTTTTTTTTGTTTCAAAAAAGTCATTTTCAGACTATTTATCTATGCGTTGATATCAAATCGACGTAAATGCTCATTTCTGACTTAAAAAATCAATTGCAATGACTGTTTATCGCCGGAAAAATATTTTCACAACTTTTTTTAACTTCGCCGCTAGTTAGATGTCGCAGCTAAAACTCAATTGCAACGATCTAAAATCGACGCAAATGCTCGTTTCTGGCTATGTTATTATTGGGTTTCAATAAATCAATTGCATCAACTATTTATCGCCAGAAAGAATGATTTGTAGCGTTTGTCCACATCGTCGCTAGGTAGATTTCGCGGGTAAAAGTTAATTGCGTCAATTTCAACTCGACGGAATTGCTCGTTTCAGTGTGTTTTTTTCCCCTCACGTTGTCACATATGCCAATTAAACACCATACATTAATCTTTTTTTCTATATATTAACACACAAAAATTCATTAATCTGTTCAAACATCAATTCATCCAAACTCATGTATTTATGCAATGTGGCGGTGCATTATATTTATATCAAGTACAAATCGGGCTACTATTAAATAAGCCACACATCTCTGTTGTGGCCATAAAAAGATTTAAGGAGCCTATTATCACTAAAATGAAGGCGGTAAAATCTGGTGTACAACTCATACGTTGCTGCTACTCGGCCCAATATTGAATGCATGGCCACATCACACCGTTGATCAAAAGCAATTCTCTTCTGCATAACCCACTACATCCATGCTTGAGATGCCTGACATAAGAATGAAACAAAAAAATATCTATGTGAACAGTATAACTCAAATAAGCCAACTGTACTGCACCTATAAGGAAAAAAAATACAAATCGACCCAATGCATACAAGTTACGACTGTGAGCTTCATATGAGTGGTACAAACAAATATTAGAATACAGTAGGTTGCTAGTGTTTTTACTTGGAAGAAGCACAATCTATCGTGTGGAATTCCCAAGCACGTGACTATGTTCATGGATATTCCGCAAAAGGAAGGTCAACAAAACCACTAATAGTGTAAGTCAGCTTCTTCCAACACCATGTGCTTCTCATTATACAATCGCCTACTATAGCTTAGAAGACTTAGACAGACATAAATCATCTGTGTCTAAATTTAATGGTTGTAGGGAATGAGAAAAAAAAATGGTTGATTATAAAACCACAGTCCAAAGAACATAAAATGTAGTAAGCATCTCACTGACTTAATATACAAAGAAATAAGTACTTTTCTCAACGAGCAAGGCGAAATAATGCAGTGTATGTTAAGGGCCAACAGAGACATTGTAGTTTGGAATTGTACTGTACAAGCAAATACCCCAACATTATGTGGAAATATGCATTGCTCATGAGAAATCCTAAGAATAAACATCAATAAAACAAATGAATCCCAAATATATAGAATAAGACAATTTCCATTATCCCCATTTGAAGTCATCCCCCCCCCCCCCCCCCCCCCCCCCCAAAAAAAAAAAAAAAAATCTCACAAAATCAAGACAAGTGAAAAAAAAATACAAAAAAAAAACACAACATTAATGGGAGAGATAGATACATCGATCATCCGGAGGGTTTACATGTAAATCAAATCACTTGCACTCACTTTAAGAGGATACAAACAGGCCATTATGGTTTCCCTTTTCATGGGTTTCTACCTGAAAAAAAGATAGCAAATGACTTTTAACATTATTTATACTAAAACATTAAAATAAAAGAGACCTTCAGTAATTTAAACAAGAAACTCAAGCAATATGATATGTGGGACCTTTCACCTTCCAGTTAGTCATTGAATCTGGTGGAACCAATCACAATGCCCAACCATTAGAGTACACCTTTGAATCTCTGACATTCAGTGACATATCTTGCTCAAAACAAGGCTAGAATTTTAGCACAAACAATTCATTGCATCACACTCATTTTAATGGAGCTTACAAACTATAACATGATTATCAGTTCAACAACTTAAAATTAAAAAAAAAAAAAACTGAATATATCATCATTCAGTTAGCTATATATTCCTTGTTCCCATTTCAGCTATATGAAAGTATCACCATTATAGTTCAAATGAAGTATGAAATCTTGATTAAAAAAAAAAAAAAACTCATCATTTAACAAACAATGACAATGTGCCACTTGATAGACAGCTTGAACTTGCACATGCTTCAAACTGGCATGCATCTTTTCTACCAAAAAGAAAACCTGCATGCATCTACCAAAATTAATATGTAATTACACAAAATGGCCCTAATTAACCAATTAGAGTAAAAGAAGGCAGAAAACCGAATCCCACCTGAAGTCCTTCAGCCACTGCAAACCTGACTGCGAATAAATCATCATTGCCCATGCATATCTAACTTACAAATAAATCATGCCACCTAATTTGAGCAACTAAGTTTCATATTAAATAGAAATGATACCATACATAGGGATTGATACTTGGGTGCATCTCTAGTCTCTTTACCACACTAGTCACATGGTACATACATCGTTTAGGCAGTCTAAACTAGGCCTCAGCATGGATGGCTAAAGCCCAAAATTGCACCAACCTGGTGATCCCAAACATCCAGTTGGCTATGGCAAAAAAAAAATCCAGTTGGCAGCATAGAAATGGCATCAAAAGGAAAACGACCCACAGTCAATTCCCAATGGTAGAAGTTTATTCATCAGATAAATAGGAGCGTCCAATCAATGCAAATTACAGTATCCGCAAAAAAAAAAAAGGAATCAATGCAATGTTTGGACTTACACCATCAACAGCGCAACTACATTTTGGATAAAGAGAGGAGAATTTTTTCTAAATATCAAAGGGCAGCTAAATGGAAAAAGTAGGTTAATAGTCTACAATCAATGGAAGACATTTGTTTACTGGACAACTAGGATTTCCAATCAGCACAAAATTTAAGATAGGTCATGACAAGCATGCGTGTAAATCAAGTTAGATATCAGCAACATGTAAAAAAACAGATATGCATCCAAGTATCAAGCTTTACAACTGACCCAAGTGTAATGCTTCATTTTATTCGAAGAGCAGCAGTATAATGGTATGTCTCAATATACTCACCGGGAGGAACTTTGAAGACTTCTTCATAACAGCTAGAGTGCTGACCAAACACTAGGTAGTAGGTATAATGGAAATATCTATTCTGTCATCCAATGCTTCCATAATTTGAACCCATATCATCAAAATGGAAACATCTACATTGAGGACTATTAATTTTGCATGCAAATCACAAGAGAACAACTTCTTTCACAATATCAGAAAGTAAGAGGGAAAAAAGGCACCATTATCTGATCATTTAAATAGCCAAAATGGGAGCAGTCAAAAACAACTAAGTACCGATCCAAGGTTGCAAAAATTTACTTCCCAACACCAAACCTATATCAAGCAAAACCAAAGGGTGCAAAAGAAAGCTCGGATCATGAACAGATGAAAAAATCACCAACGCGCATTTCACTGAAATGGTGGGACATCCTTCCTTGTGGGTACATCTATGTATTGATGAAAATTAAAGCTCACAAGCAAATTAGACGGAACCAAAACTTTCATTTTCACTCACTGACAAAAGATTAATAAATTGTTTTATTACAATAAAAAAAATGAAGCATTCCACAATGCAGCTTACGTGAAACACAACTAGTGTGTTGGTTCTTTTACCAAAAAAAAAAAAAAACCTAGTGTGTTGGTTAAAAACTTACCTCACTAGAAACATAGCCAGAAGAGAGCGGCGAGATTTGTCACCTGGGGGTCAGCAACAGCAGCAACTTTCACTTGTTTGGGGGAATTTTGCAAACCAGTTGTTTGCTGAAAAGGCCAATAGAAAACAATACATTTAGAACTGTCAATTGTTGATAAGTCCACAAAATTAGGTCATTAGGTCATCATTTCATGAGAATTTGTGGACTTAATTAGGTCTAATTGCATAGAATTGCACTTAATTTCATGATTACATGTATTTGGGGATATTTTTGGGAAAAGTTCTTCGAAAAGTAAAATGGTGATTGACTACTTATTATATACTTAATAAGTTGATATCTAGCATTATTAGGGTCATAGTTGGAAAACTCCTAAACCACCAGATGAATTTGTTTGAGAAAAGTTGGGTTTGAATCATCCCACCTCTTTGTCCCCCATCGCTAGTGGAGGCTGTTTTTTTTTCAAATGGGCTTTCATATGTCTACTAAGGTGGCTATGCCGTTTGATGATTTGGCACTGAGGAGATCTTTGCAATATTTGCAATGTGCCTTCTCATGTTCCTCCTTTGGGACATGGGACAGTAACTTTAGCAAAATGAGCCCATACAGGAGAAGTCAATCTTGTTTTCTCTTCTTTTGGGTTATAGAATCTTGGGATTAATGCTTTCTACTTCTGTCCCTTGGTCTTGATCTAAATTGATATCCATGATCTTCCTCATTTAGAGAGAAGTCAAGGTTGAAAGGTTGTGATGGTCCAGCCATTTTTCTAAATAAAAGATTTAAAAAAAACTTAAATAAATAATTAATATATAATGTGTTTTTTGTGATAATTTATATAAGAAAGGGGAGAAAATGAGACTTAATATTAATATTACTATGTATATTATTAATGTAAATAAAATTCAAAATTAAAAGATAATAAATACCTTTAAGAGAGGAGAGAGCTAATGGAGAAGTCTTTCCTATTTGAATCCTCCACTTTAGAGAAGTCACCCTCACTTCACTTCTTATAAAACTTTGTAGAGAGAGCTTAGACACTTTAGAATGAGACTTAAGAGAGCTTAGAGCTTTAGAGGGAGTATAAGAGATGAGAGAGTAGAGAGTAGATGTGTAGAGAAATGAGAGGAATGAGGGCTATTTATAGAATTTCTAAGTGATAAAATGACATAAAATACCCCCTCATATGACCATTTTATAGCAGTTGGGGGGGTATAATGATAAAGAATGATCAAAAGACACTAATACCCCCCCCCATTTGACCATTTTTAGCTAGTTAGGGGGGTTAAAAATGTAAAAATACAAAATGGCCGTTTTTACGAGGTGGGGGGGGGGGGGGGATTCAAAAAAAGAGCCGTTGGGCATGGGTCGGGCCGTGCCGTGCCGCCGCGGGCTCCGAGGCCCAGGCCCTGCAGCACGATTTTGAAGCCGGGCCGGGCCGTGCCGCGGGCCTGGAAGGTTGGGCCTAGCAAAACACGGGGGCCCAGATTGACACCTTTATGCACGGGTGTGGGTGCAGGGAGGGTGTAGTGATGGTGGCAAATGTGCAGGCAAGGAGGTGGAGAGGTGGTGAAGACCTGTTTGGATGGCTGGGTGCAGTGCAGGGTGTAGTAGGTGGGTGTAGGTTCAGGTGAGGGTGCAGTAAGAGAAAGAAAAAGAGGAGAGAGAAGAAGCGAAGGATGAGCAAGGTGCTGGTGTTTGGTTGATTGGGTGTAGTGGAGGGTGTAACAGGTGGGTGTAGGTGCAGGTGAGGTGTGCAGTGAGAGAAGAAAGGAAGGATGAGAGAGAGAAGAGGGAAAGATAGGGAGAAGGAGGAGGAGCGGGGGCAGCAGGTTGGTGGGTGCGCAGGCTAGGGGGCGAGAGGGAGAGAGAGAGAAGAGAGAGGAAGAGAAAATAGGGGAGAGAAGAGCAGAGGAAGAAGTAGAGAGGAGAGAAAGAGAGCAGAGGAGGGAGAAGAGGAAAGGAGGAAGGGAGGGCGTGGTAGAGAAAGGGAGGATCAATTGTATACTCATATAGCCCCAACCAATGATGAAAACAAAAAAGCCCTCTCTAAAAACAAAGAGCAGGGTGGAGAGGAGAGGGTGGTCGTAGGGAAGGAGGGCGGAGAGAGTTGGAGGGCGGAGGGGAACGAAGGAGATGGAAGGGAAGAGAGGGTGAAGCAGAGACAGAGAGAAAGAGAGGAAGGAGAAAGGGGGGAGAGATGAAGGAGGGAGAGAGGAGAGATGGAGTTGGCGGAGTTGGAGAAGGAGTATGTCATATAGGTGAGCGAGAGGGAGATGGCAGAGATGGAGATGGGGAGCGAAGGAGAGTAGGGAATGGAGAGTCAAGCGTGGATCAAGGGGGGCGATGGGGTGGCTGCAGCCACCCCAAGCTTTCAGCCAAACAAAAAATAGTTTCCCAAGTGCCCAGCCAACTGAGCCAAGGAAGAAAAAAAAATTTAAAAAGCTAAAGGCGTTTTTTTCAATTTTGGGGTCCGTCTCACAAGTCACAACTCAACTCAAGTCTCAAAAGCACAACCCTTTTCGTATTCTCTGTATCTGTCTCTCTGTTACCTCTCACTCTCTCAGTCCCACCCATTTTAGATTTCACCCATTTTAACATTGAGGCTGCCTCCGTCGCTCCAAGTAACTTGTTACCTGGTTTGCGAATTCGTTGCTGGCTACTCTCTCCGGCGAGAACGACGCTCTCCGGCGACTCTCTCTCTGCCTCCGTATCTCAGGTACAAATTTGTGGTGTTTTTATTACATGGGTTGTTCATTTTCTGTTTTTTTTTTCTTTTTGTTCTTCTTTTATGGTTTTCTGAAATGGAGGTTTTGTAGTTTATTTCTATTCTTCATCTTTGTTGGAGAAAGATTTTGCTCTTTGTTTACTACTTACTAGAAGCTTGGATTGCTAGCCACACAGAAGCTGCCAGCCTAGGTGGGCCTTGGCCTTTGAAAGGGACATTATTGGGGCCCTGACGACTGACGTTGAACCCACCCACTAGAAGAAGTAAAGAAATTTCACCTAAAATCTGCCATTAATGGTGCCCGTCCACACCCTTCTATTTGTGCCTAATCTTTGGGAACTAGGTTGATTTCATTAACTGAAGCAAACTAGAAGAATTTGATTTCCTTCTCTTCTGTTAGGTTCCCTACGGAAACATGGGCCACAAGGTTAGAAAGGAAACCACTACTTCAGTACTTTGCCCTTTCTTTTCATGAACTCTGCCACGTATGGATTGGGTTTCCCATTTACAGTACCTCTCTTCATCACTTCAATAGTTCATTGTGAGCTGAAAATGAAAAAAAAAAACAACTTAGGAAAAAAAAATTAAAACTACTCTTATGTATAGGTTATAATGTCGCATCATTAGGCACCCAAAAAACCAATAACTCTTCTATCCTTCTATAAGAAAAAAGATAATAAATCTGAAAGTGGCGAAACCTCCACATATATTCCTAATATCTCAAAACTTGATGAGGATGAGCGACGTCCCTACCAAAGTTCAAGTTGTTGAAATTGAAGGAGTTGAACCTTCTTCTCGAGTCCAAAGAGTCATAGTGAACATTCTTCCAAAGCTCAAGAAGTTGCACCTATCGAAGTTGATGTCACTTCTTCATTTGATGTGATCCGGGTAAACACATTGCTATATATGATTACCCGCTTAACAAACATGATGAAGTTCGGGTAGCTTATCTTAGAATGGGACTTTGTCGACCTACTCATGAGAAAGAAAAAGATTATCCGGTGACCATATTTGGAAAGCAAGGCCGACGGTTCAATGCTGATTGGTACAAACTATTCCCTTGGCTAGAATATTCACTCCATAAGGATAGAGCATATTTTTTTTATTGCTTTCTCTTGAAACAAATCCTCCGAAGCATCCGGTATTTACAATTGATGGGTTTCAGAATTGGAAGAAGGTTAACAATGGGAAGAAGTGTCCTTTTTGAAACATGAAGTTGGTCTTTGTTCTCCACATAGGTCGGCGACAATGTATTGTGAGAATCTAATTAAATCATTCTCGACATATAGATAGTGTTTTCAATACACTTTCTAAAGAAACAATTGTAAAATAATCGGTTGCTTCTCCGAACTGTTATTCAATGTATTTCGGATGCTTGCACTACAAGGGTTTCCTTTTAGGCGGACATGATGAATCGAAGCAATCAAAGAATTATGGAAACTTCATTGCAATGTTCGAGTTTTCAAAAATTTTGAACAAGAAAGTTGCCGAAATAGTAGGTGATTGTCCAGGAAATGCGACGTATACCTCACCTGGTATTCAGAAAACACTTTTGCATCTATTTGACGAAAATGTGAGAAAGAAAATACGCGAAGATGTTGGTGATGCAGAGTTTTGTATCCTTGGGATGAAGCACAAGATAACTCAATAGAGAAACAAATGGCCATTATTCTACGATTTGTTGATCGTGGTGGTTTTGTTAGAGAAAGGTTTTTTTGCTACTGTTGGTGTGAAGACACTTCTGCGTTAACCTTTAAAAGAAGAGATGTCCAATGTTCTTGCTCACAAGAATTTGCTTATTGGAAATATGAAAGGCCAGGGTTTATGATGGTGCTAGTAATAATGAGTGTCCTTATGCAATATTATGTGCATTATTTTGCGCATCGACTAAAACTTGCATTGTTGCAGCTTCTAAAGATGTGCCGACGTTTAGTCCTATTCTTTTTCAATAAGTGGCATTCCATTGTCATCATCTCCATGTTACGCCTAAGCGGAAGAAAGAGTTGGAGAAAGCTCGAAAAAAAACAAAAATAGATAATTTGTTGGCAAGTGGTGTGCTTGATAGTGGACGGGGTGCTAATCAAGTTCGCACATTGCAGCGAGCCGGAGATACTCGATGGAGCTCTCACTATGAATCTGTTTGTAGCTTGATAGAGATGTATGATGCAACTGGCACGGTTCTTGAAAGCATCATGAAGAATGAGTTTAGTAACACACTATGCGTGGAGAAGCTAAGGTTCTTATGTTTGCTATGAGAAATTTTGAATTTGTCTTTATGTTTCATTTATTGCAAAAGACTATGGGAATCACAAATATACTATGTAAAGCTTTGCAAGTAAAGTCACAAGACATTCAAATGCCATGGGTTTAGTCTCAAGTAGAAATGAACTTCTTTAGAGTTGAGAGAAAGAAGTAGGGGTTAGCTTCCTTGAGGATGTGATTTCTTTTTGTAGAAACATGACATTGATATTCCTGCTATGAGTTCTTGTCCTATGATTGGTACACGCCGTTCTTGCCAACAGAATGATTGTATTACAGTTGAGCATCATTATCGCGTTGATATTTTCAATGCTGTAATCGATTTCCAGTGCTGGAGTTGAAGAGTAGATTCTCCGAGGAGGCAATTGAGCTTCTTTCTCTTAGTTCGGCTTGGACCCGAAAGTTGCTTTTAAGTACTTTCATATTGATGATATTTGCAAGCTCGCTGAGTTAGTTTTATTGTGAAGACTTCACGGAGCAAGAGATACATATTTTGAGAAGTCAATTGCAATATTATAAGTTTGATGTGCATCATCATCCCCGTTTTAGAAATTGTTCTTACCATTTCTGTGAGTTATGTCGATCTTTAATTGAAACAAGAAAAGTCAACTATTTTTTCATTTGATTGATTCGTCTTGTCTTGACTCTTCCTGTTTCCCACGGCGACTGCCGAAACGAGCCTTCTCAGCTATGAAACTTATCAAAACACGACTCCGTACAAGATGGATGACGAGTTTCTCACGGATTGCATGGTTATTTACATCGAAAGAGAGTTTTGCTAATGAAGTCGACATAGAGTTGGTAATAGATGAATTTGATAAGAAGCCACGCAAGTCAAGATTTCACTAGTGTCATGTTTTTAACTTTGTTTGTCTTTTGTCATACTTGTCAGTCAAGATCTATTGTGAAGACATTTTTTTGTTGATTTTGAGTAGTATAATAAAAATGATCACTCTTTTGGTATGATGCTTATCCGAAAATGAATTATGAGATAGTACATAGATAGTTTTTTTATGGAAACTTGTTGCTATTTTTTAGTGTAACTTAAGTGCAGCCCCCCCCCCCCCCCCCCGATTATCAGTCCGGAATCCGCCCCTGACAGAGAAAGAGGGTGAAACAGGGAGATGGAGAAGATGGAGACAAGAGAAGAGATGAAGATGGTGGTGTGCAGTGGGTGCAGGTGGCAGGGAGGAAGGGAAGAAGAAGAAGGAGAAAGAGAGGGGAGGTGATTTAGGTGGCTGCGCGCAGGGTGAGCGTGGGAGGAAGAAGAAGATGGAGAAGATGATGCGGATGCCAATGGGTGGGAGGAGATGAGTAGGGCCTACCTAGTTTTGGAGTCCGAAGGTGATAGGGAGACGCAATCCACATGAGGAAGATGGAGAGGGTGATGGTGACGGTTGGCGCTGCCTTGGAAGGAGATGGCCAAAGAGAGGGATCTACACAGGGGGGCTTGTGAGACGGAGATAATGAATTAAAACTTATAACTCCTCCAATTATGCGGCTTTAATGCATGAAAAGCAATAAACCCTCTTAAATGGCTACCAACGGCCTATAACAGGAGAGCAATCCAATAAGAACGGATCCCAAAATCTAGACAGAAAATTCATAAAAAAAGTTTCATAGAAAACAGAAAACTCTGTTGAAGTTCTGCATCGACCACTACTACAAGGTGACAAAAGTCTCTTGGGGGGGGGGGGGGGGGGGGGCAAGGCCTTCTCCTCATGTCTACATGGCTTAGACGTGGCTTTTCAGCCAATCTACTTAGCTTTTTATTGGATACATGACCTCCTCTTGGTCTTTGTCTTCTAAAAATTTGAGGTTAAGTCGAGCCAAGCGATTCAAAAGCATCATCTGTTCTCATCTGCATGGATGATGGCAAAGTCCACACATGGCTTGCGACCGTCAATCTGAACGAGTCCCCACAATCTCCTGAGAAGTTAGATTCATTTTTCTTTTTTTTCATTGTATGTTGTAATGTTTAAAGAGACAAAAAAACCACAACTCTTGTCTTTCACTATTGATAAGAATTGTAAATCGACTATAAATGCCAAACATCGCCTTTCACGGCATTCAAAACAAACATGTCTCTTTTCTTTATATGTGCAATGAAAACTATAAAAACGTTGATTTCCTTTTCTACTTGCAAAGTCGGGTCTCCAGACCATCATTTGCAATTCCAAGTAGAGTCGAAAATCTGGCACACCCATACAAAAAAAGTTTGATGTTCGCTTGCCTCCAGTCACGAAAGGGTTGGACCCCACGGACCCTCTCACGTCCACCGACCTCATAGCGCCGAACACAAAAACGGGTCTATCAAAGTGAGAGAGGGATGAGCGAGGGAGATTAGGGCAGATGCATAACAGAGATGGGTATTTTTGGAGATGGTGGGAGAGGGTGAGGGCTGCGTGATGGAGAAGACGACCGAAAACTGGTCAAACTCGTGCTGGCTTTGGAGAAGACGACCGGAAAAGGGGGCACCAGTTTTCTTCAGTGGATGGGTCTGCGCCTGTTAACAGAGATGGTTTTTTGAGATCAATAGAGATGGGTTTTTTTGAGATTAGTAGAGACGGGTTTTTGAGATCAATAGAGATGGGTTTTTTGAGATCAGTAGAGAAGGGTTTTTTGCTTTGGGTTTTTGTGAGATCAACAGAGATGGCGATGGTGGGAGGGATCTGCATGCATTGATGGAGAGGGTGAGGTCTGCATGAGTGGTGATGGAGGTGAGGGATGGAGATGATGCCGATGAGGGAATGGAGAGGGAGATGGTGAGGGAGATATGGGAATGGAGGTGACGTGAGAGTGAGAGAGTGAGGTGAGAGCGAGAGAGGGAGATGAGGGCCAGAGAGGGAGATAGCGAGAGATGGAGACGAGGGCCAGCGAGGGTTAGAGCGAGAGAGGGACATTAGAGCTAGGGAGATTAGGGCGCACACTTGTATATACACTTTTAGCGGCAATCACTTTGGCCGCCACTAAAAACACTTTTTAGCGTCGGCCATTGCTTTATGGACGCTACAAACTCATTTTACCCTCTAAAGTATTAGCCGCTGCTATATATTAGACGGTAATAATAAAAAATTTTGCACAAACCACTGGCACCATTGGATCGATAGTTTACCCATGGTCACAATGGAGGCCCGTCGTTAAATGTAACTTAAAAATTGAGTTACAACGGGGGGCAGACTTGGCCCCCGGTATAAGTGTCTTATAGCGTCATATTTCAGCGGCTGTAAAAAATGTATTTTCTTGTAGTGTCAAAAGAACTTGACGATTCGAAGATGTCTAGAAATCTGGAATTTCAAAATTTCTAGAAGGAAGTAAATTGAAGGTTCACTATTTTCTAAAAGATAAAAAGAATACCAAACTTTTTTTTCACAATAACACGTGTACATCATTTCAAAAGTCTTGGATAAAAAGATTTAAGTCATTTTCAGAGTTCATTCAAGAGAGAAAAATATATGACTTTCTGAAATTTGGCCATATGAGTTCTCTTGGTTAACTTGGTAACCAGTGAATTAATTCGGGCGAATTGAATAGGGCTGCCTATTATTGGGGACCGTTTAAAAAACAAATGATGATAAGGGATGCACAAACTTAAAATAGGTGAATGTAAAAAGAAAAAAAAAACCACCTCAAAGGAACCCTATTTTTCAAACAAAAAAAAAAAGGAAAAGAAAAGAAAATGAGATGCATCTCGTGGCCTTTGAAAAAATAGTAGTCCGAAAGTCGTCATAGTAGCCTTGAGAGGAGACTTGTATTTTCCCCGAATCTAGGAAAGTTGGAAATTCTGAGGGAGAATTTTGTTTTTCATGGCATTATCATAGAACATTTACACCTTGCACAAGGCACCCATAGTTTTGGTAAGATTTTGAGAAGTTTTTGAAAATAAAAACGTGAACTAGATTTTGAAAAGTCTGAAATCTTGATTATTCGAGGATTCGAGGCATCCAATTTGACTCAACAGTCTTTTGAAAAACTTTCCATTGATTTTCTTTTATTTTTAGGTAAATGAATTTTGTGGGCATATTAACTACAAAACCATCACAAGACACAACTCGTTCACTAGGGATAACCTAGGGGTTTAAGGGCTTGCTACATACTCTAATTGCAGCCGAGAAGTGCCAGCGAAAGTGACATTTTCATTTTGGCTTTGCATTTAGTTTAGATTAGATTAGGATAGAAGACCTAACCTAGTTCGCATATTTTGCTCCGGACTAGCAAAATGCTGGTTAAAGGGTGTGATAAGTCCTTAAAAATGCATAATCTTATCATCATTTTAGAGTAATTAAGGAATTAATCATCAAATCATGCACCATTTTAATAAAAAAATTCATAATTTTCTTGTTTGTGGGCATCAAACCCTGAATTCAAGTCAGAATTCATTGAAAAATTACATTTTCACATAAAATCATGAATTTCTCTATTTTTGGCATTGGAAGTCATGAATTTCTCATAACTTTTTACTCACACATGAAATGATGAATTTTCTTTGCACGATGGATTTAATTAAAGAAAACATTATAAAATGGTGAAATCTTATGCATCTATTCAATGTGAATTGGAGCCCGCATCTTGCAATATTCTTTTCCTTCATAAATATATAATTCTTTTATCATTGATTATATTATTTGTATTTTTGTAGGAAAAACCAATTTCTTGGGACTCGTGGAAAAGATAAATCAATTTAAGAATCAAAAGAGGGAAAACCAAGTATCGAAGCTCCATATGGTGGTGGTGGTGGGGGGGGGGGGGGGGTGTTGTTCCATCATGCATCCAAAATTGAGGCTCAAATCTGAAAGTTACCCTTTGAGAATTTCCAAGAGAGTATCACTACAACAGAAAATTGTTTTCACGGCGCATATTTTCGCCGCTAAAATGAACAAATCGCTGCAAAATCTCTATACAGGCGATTAGTACTCCGTCGCAAAATCGCCGCATAAAATCCTTCACCTTCTGATCTTTAGCGGCGCAAACGAAAAATCGTCGCGAAAACTTTTTTTTTTTCGCTGCGTTTTTTTCTGTCTCTATTAGTGCCAACATTCGCCGCAAATAGCCTTCAACTTTCAATTATAAGTGGTTAGCAATGTCTTTTTTCAGCGATTGAAATTTCCTTGCAGCGACTATATATTGCCGCAATTAAACTTTCCCAACGTTTTTCAGATTCTCCGCAAAAAAAATGATGCGGTTAAAACACAATTACGTCGATCTCAAATCAACGCAATTGCTGGTTTCTACCATTATTTTTTTTTTGTTTCAAAAAAGTCATTTTCAGCGACTATTTATCTATGCGTTGATATCAAATCGACGTAAATGCTCATTTCTGACTTAAAAAATCAATTGCAATGACTGTTTATCGCCGGAAAAATATTTTCACAACTTTTTTTAACTTCGCCGCTAGTTAGATGTCGCAGCTAAAACTCAATTGCAACGATCTAAAATCGACGCAAATGCTCGTTTCTGGCTATGTTATTATTGGGTTTCAATAAATCAATTGCATCAACTATTTATCGCCAGAAAGAATGATTTGTAGCGTTTGTCCACATCGTCGCTAGGTAGATTTCGCGGGTAAAAGTTAATTGCGTCAATTTCAACTCGACGGAATTGCTCGTTTCAGTGTGTTTTTTTCCCCTCACGTTGTCACATATGCCAATTAAACACCATACAATTAATCTTTTTTTCTATATATTAACACACAAAAATTCATTAATCTGTTCAAACATCAATTCATCCAAACTCATGTATTTATGCAATGTGGCGGTGCATTATATTTATATCAAGTACAAATTGGGCTACTATTAAATAAGCCACACATCTCTGTTGTGGCCATAAAAAGATTTAAGGAGCCTATTATCACTAAAATGAAGGCGGTAAAATCTGGTGTACAACTCATATGTTGCTGCTACTCAGCCCAATATTGAATGCATGGCCACATCACCCCGTTGATCAAAAGCAATTCTCTTCTGCATAACCCACTACATCCATGCTTGAGATGCCTGACATAAGAATGAAACAAAAAAAATGTCTATGTGAACAGCATAACTCAAATAAGCCAACTGTACTGCACCTATAAGGAAAAAAAAATACAAATCGACCCAATGCATACAAGTTACGACTGTGAGCTTCATATGAGTGGTACAAACAAATATTAGAATACAGTAGGTTGCTAGTGTTTTTACTTGGAAGAAGCACAATCTATCGTGTGGAATTCCCAAGCACGTGACTATGTTCATGGATATTCCGCAAAAGGAAGGTCAACAAAACCACTAATAGTGTAAGTCAGCTTCTTCCAACACCATGTGCTTCTCATTATACAATCGCCTACTATAGCTTAGAAGACTTAGACAGACATAAATCATCTGTGTCTAAATTTAATGGTTGTAGGGAATGAGAAAAAAAAATGGTTGATTATAAAACCACAGTCCAAAGAACATAAAATGTAGTAAGCATCTCACTGACTTAATATACAAAGAAATAAGTACCTTTTCTCAACGAGCAAGGCGAAATAATGCAGTGTATGTTAAGGGCCAACAGAGACATTGTAGTTTGGAATTGTACTGTACAAGCAAATACCCCAACATTATGTGGAAATATTGCATTGCTCATGAGAAATCCTAAGAATATAACATCAATAAAACAAATGAATCCCAAATATATAGAATAAGACAATTTCCATTATCCCCATTTGAAGTCATCCCCCCCCCCCCCCCCCCCCCCAAATAAATCTCACAAAATCAAGACAAGTGAAAAAAAATATACAAAAAAAAAACACAACATTAATGGGAGAGATAGATACATCGATCATCCGGAGGGTTTACATGTAAATCAAATCACTTGCACTCACTTTAAGAGGATACAAACAGGCCATTATGGTTTCCCTTTTCATGGGTTTCTACCTGAAAAAAAAGATAGCAAATGACTTTTAACATTATTTATACTAAAACATTAAAATAAAAGAGACCTTCAGTAATTTAAACAAGAAACTCAAGCAATATGATATGTGGGACCTTTCACCTTCCAGTTAGTCATTGAATCTGGTGGAACCAATCACAATGCCCAACCATTAGAGTACACCTTTGAATCTTCTGACATTCAGTGACATATCTTGCTCAAAACAAGGCTAGAATTTTAGCACAAACAATTCATTGCATCACACTCATTCTAATGGAGCTCACAAACTATAACATGATTATCAGTTCAACAACTTAAAATTAAAAAAAAAAAAAAAACTGAATATATCATCATTCAGTTAGCTATATGTTCCTTGTTCCCATTTCAGCTATATGAAAGTATCACCATTATAGTTCAAATGAAGTATGAAATCTTGATTAAAAAAAAAAAACTCATCATTTAACAAACAATGACAATGTGCCACTTGATAGACAGCTTGAACTTGCACATGCTTCAAACTGGCATGCATCTTTCTACCAAAAAGAAACCTGCATGCATCTACCAAAATTAATATGTAATTACACAAAATGGCCCTAATTAACCAATTAGAGTAAAAGAAGGCAGAAAACCGAATCCCACCTGAAGTCCTTCAGCCACTGCAAACCTGACTGCGAATAAATCATCATTGCCCATGCATATCTAACTTACAAATAAATCATGCCACCTATTTGAGCAACTAAGTTTCATATTAAATAGAAATGATACCATACATAGGGATTGATACTTGGGTGCATCTCTAGTCTCTTTACCACACTAGTCACATGGTACATACATCGTTTAGGCAGTCTAAACTAGGCCTCAGCATGGATGGCTAAAGCCCAAAATTGCACCAACCTGGTGATCCCAAACATCCAGTTGGCTATGGCAAAAAAAAAATATCCAGTTGGCAGCATAGAAATGGGCATCAAAAGGAAAACGACCCACAGTCAATTCCCAATGGTAGAAGTTTATTCATCAGATAAATAGGAGCGTCCAATCAATGCAAATTACCGTATCCACAAAAAAAAAAAGGAATCAATGCAATGTTTGGACTTACACCATCAACAGCGCAACTACATTTTGGATAAAGAGAGGAGAATTTTTTCTAAATATCAAAGGGCAGCTAAATGGAAAAAATAGGTTAATAGTCTACAATCAATGGAAGACATTTGTTTACTGGACAACTAGGATTTCCAATCAGCACAAAATTTAAGATAGGTCATGACAAGCATGCATGTAAATCAAGTTAGATATCAGCAACATGTAAAAAAACAGATATGCATCCAAGTATCAAGCTTTACAACTGACCCAAGTGTAATGCTTCATTTTATTCGAAGAGCAGCAGTATAATGGTATGTCTCAATATACTCACCGGGAGGAACTTTGAAGACTTCTTCATAACAGCTAGAGTGCTGACCAAACACTAGGTAGTAGGTATAATGGAAATATCTATTCTGTCATCCAATGCTTCCATAATTTGAAACCATATCATCAAAATGGAAACATCTACATTGAGGACTATTAATTTTGCATGCAAATCACAAGAGAACAACTTCTTTCACAATATCAGAAAGTAAGAGGGAAAAAGGCACCATTATCTGATCATTTAAATAGCCAAAATGGGAGCAGTAAAAAACAACTAAGTACCGATCCAAGGTTGCAAAAATTTACTTCCCAACACCAAACCTATATCAAGCAAAACCAAAGGGTGCAAAAGAAAGCTCGGATCATGAACAGATGAAAAAATCACCAACGCGCATTTCACTGAAATGGTGGGACATCCTTCCTTGTGGGTACATCTATGTATTGATGAAAATTAAAGCTCACAAGCAAATTAGACGGAACCAAAACTTTCATTTTCACTCACTGACAAAAGATTAATAAATTGTTTTATTACAATAAAAAAAATGAAGCATTCCACAATGCAGCTTACGTGAAACACAACTAGTGTGTTGGTTCTTTTACCAAAAAAAAAAAAAAAAAACCTAGTGTGTTGGTTAAAAACTTGTCTCACTAGAAACATAGCCAGAAGAGAGCGGCGAGATTTGTCACCTGGGGGTCAGCAACAGCAGCAACTTTCACTTGTTTGGGGGAATTTTGCAAACCAGTTGTTTGCTGAAAAGGCCAATAGAAAACAATACATTTAGAACTGTCAATTGTTGATAAGTCCACAAAATTAGGTCATTAGGTCATCATTTCATGAGAATTTGTGGACTTAATTAGGTCTAATTGCATAGAATTGCACTTAATTTCATGATTACATGTATTTGGGGATATTTTTGGGAAAATGGTCAGAATTGGTCAAAATTCATTGAATTACATGATTTTTGTGAATTAGGATTTTTTATCTCATTCATCACCCCAAAATTAGTTTTTTGGCTTCATCAAAGCATACTTGTTATTTTTGGCACCATGTGCTATTTTTTTGGAAAGTTTGTCATTTGGGTGCATCATTAGGCATGTAGGGTCCCATGCATAATTTATGTTTATTTTTATTATATGTGATTAATTAATTTCTTTCAATTTGTAGGAAAGAATCAACAACATGGGACCCTATCCCATGAAGATTTACATGATTGGAGGGACCATGATGGTTAGATGAATGTGTCTTGGTTGTGAAAGAGTTTTTAAAGAAGCTTCCACCTAATACAAAGGAGTTAATTCCACTTGGAATTATATATTATGGCATATATGAAAAAAAAAACGTGGGTGGATAGCAAGTTTTGCATTGGAAGGAAATCTCCACAAAGTCAAACTTGTGGAAGAAGAAATTTAATCAAGGAGGAGACAAAAATCAAGAAGGAAATCAAGAAGCAATCTTAAAGATCTTTTGAGGAACCCAAGATGGAAAAAATTGGATCACAAGGACAATAAATCAATTGAAGTTTGAATTCAAGCCAAGATGGAGGAGGTGTGTTACCAAACAAAGGGCCGGGACATAAAAGATTATAAAAGAGGGTCTAGCCAAAGGGGCTTGAAGCCATCACTTGGTCCAAGGCTTTTGGTAGCAACCAAGGAGACTCTTCCTCTCTCTATTCCACCCCCATCCACCTTTCTCTCTAAGTCCCTTTCTTCTTCTTCTTTCCTCCTAATTCTTTAGACATAAGTTGAGAGATTATGTTGAGAGAATGATGAAGAGAGAAGAATCTTAATTTTTTGTATTTCAAGATCAAGGAAAAAAAGACACTACTTGGATTGATTTTGCAACTTTCTATGTAAGTGATTTAATTTTCTTATCTTAGCTCTTTTATGTGTTTTGATTGGAGATAATATTTCACATGATTAAATCAAGGGTTTGAAAATAAAATAAAAATATCAAAAGTCGAGAGACATCAAATAATCACTTGCATAATTTTTTTTCCTACTTTGAGAAGAGAGGACATTATCATCGCATTGTCAATATTTGTAGGATTGTCTAGACTCTAGATCTTTGGTACTACTTTTCCGCTTTTTATTTTCTTTCCACCCTTTTTATTGTTATTTTCAAGTTAATATTCTTAATTTTTTTCTATTTACAAATTCTAGATTTAAAAACTCAACTTGCATCTTTTTATGTTTAGTAGAAACTTTCTATTCTTGATTGCATGATATATGGTTAGAAAGTGTCTTTGTGTATATTTCATATTTAGAAATTGCATTAGAACAAGTTTTTGTTGCTGAAATCACAAGATTATCAACTGATTAGACACACTAAATTCGGATCTGATAAGTGAGTAGTGAAAAATCTTGCACATTCCAGCAGAACTGACCCAACTTGGTTACAAAGTGCACGATTTAAAAACCAGGTAAACGTTAATATTTTTTGTCCACAAAATAGCAGATTTAAAGTATGGTGATTGGACTTTGAAACCCTAGAATTTCAGCCAAAAATAACCTCGGGAACCATGTCAACCAGAGGCTCAAACAGGGGTAGTTGGTAAGCCTACGTTCAGATTTCAGCAACAAAACAGTTCAAGTAGGCATCTTTAGGTGATCATATCTTTTTCATTTTAAGTCCTTTTTTTTTTGTGTTCATGCATCATCAGACTATTGATCCCATCCATTAAATTTAGGTTCACACCATCTTAGTTATGTCGTACAGTCCAGTGAAAACAGGGCTGCGCAACAGTTTCCATACTTAGAATTTTTTACAGCATGCATCATATAGTTAGAAACTTGCATAAAATTGCATTGTTAGCATTTAGGGCATTATAGATGATTCATATTTGCATAAAAACTGATTTTGGTAAGTAGGATCTAATTTAGGAAGTTTTGTTTTGATTTTTTTTATATTAAACTGGTCGTTTGATTTGTGTGTTCTTTTGCAGGTTTTTAGATATTTTAGCATTGCTTAGATTAGGTTTCCTTTATTACAATAGTTCCTTTATTTTTTGAAAGCATTGTAATTAAGCTTTTTGTATTTAGTTATCTAATTTAATTAGTTTCTATTTAGGCCAGATTTAGTGTTTATTTAGGATAGGTCAAAGTTGGAAGGTTTCTTGAAAAGCATTGCTCCCTGTAGATCGACCTGGATTTACCAGATTATTACTACAATCGTACCCTACACTTGGGGACCGATCAATTGTTCAAAAGAAAATTTGCAGGGTACAATACTATACACATACCCTGCAATTTCACTCAAAATATTCATACTTAATTTATATACTACTTTCGCCCCTTGTGAGATGGCAATTTCACTCTCCCTTTATAGAATTAACCCCTAAGATGGGAAACCTACTTACGTCATTTTCATTAAGTTCATCATACGACTTCAATTTCGGAGATAGAATTTTAATGGTAGAATTTCAGTTAGCGAAATACTTCCCGCAGAACTGACTTACAATAAGGAATCATAACTTCTTTCTGTTTTATGGAGTAGAGCGAACAGAGTGCATGACCAGCAACTTTCCAAGTAATCAATCGAGAATGCTTGATATAATGAGATCTATGGTCACGAATTTTTAACTACCAGATAGGGTTCAAGGGAGTCAAGGGAGTGAAATCTCTCTCTCCTGGTATATATGTAAAAGTCAAATTGGAGACACCATATACAAATATAGAAAAGAAAAAACTACTGAAACCCAGTAATCAATCGAATCTAATATTCTGAATTTCAAAATCTACAAACATAATATGCTGCCCATCGAGTTTGTTACTTTGCCCATGCTGATAAACCTTCTCAATTGCATTGTTATTATGAAATTACACCTCTTCCCTTTATTCACATCTTCTAACAACAACCCAGCATCAGCATTAAGTACACACAAACACATAAATGTACATATATATAACATGAAATTAAAGGGTCATGTTATGAGAGAGTGAATAAGTTAAGGAGGATGTTGTCCTATAAGCATTCAATGATCGACTATAACACCTGGATTCTAAATTAGGGAATTGTACGTGGTAGGCTTGAAGAGAATGTGAACCATATTTTAATGCCTCAGATACCAAATACAGCATCATAAACCCAAGAGAGAGGAGGTTATAAGCCTCAATGGAATCAAATAAATAAGAGCAGTAAATCCTGTCTCTTTTCTTGAATACCGTCCTTGAGCAATACACACACATACAGACAAGTATAACCAGAAGAAGGCTTTGTTCGCTCCAGACTATCCAAGCAGGTGGAGTACAGAATAAAAATCTTCTGCATTCCAGGTCCAAAGCCCAACAAATTGCATTTCTTGACTTCTTGGGCATCTCCCCTTAACAAAATTCCAAAAATATTTACAGGAAATTGAACCTGATGGCAAAACATCATAAAAACTCCTGCTTACAATGCAAATCAGAAGCAACATGCATATTCTTTCATCCAAACACCGTCACCTTCCTATCAGAGACAAATAATTCCAATCCAAATCTCCCCCCACCAGAAAACCCAACCCAAAAAAAAAGGAAATAAAAAGAAATTAAGCATCCGATTCATGACAGCCAAAAGCGCAAGAATTCCAACATCAAAATAAAAAGAATCATAACCAAATGGAGAGACACCCCCACCCCCATTCAGCAATTAAAGCTCTCAATCAGAAAAGGAACAAGCCCCACCCCCATCAACGTAGGAAACAAAACAAACTTCTTGACATGGAAAAAGTGGATCTAGACCCTCATAAGATCCAATCCTCCTAAAGGTAAAGGAGGAAACAAAAGAATGAATGAAAGAAAGAAAGAAACCCATCTCATAAGAAAATGAAAAACACCAAACCCAATATCAAAAAACCATTTTGAAATCAAAAAACCCAGATTTCCCTTTTTCTCCCCCCATCAACCCCTCCCAAACTAAATTTCATCCAAAAACAATCCAACCCCACATACATTTCCATATTCAATCCCAAAGAAAATAAAAAAACACCACCACAAATTCAATCAATAGAATTATTGAAACAAAGAACAAAAAAAAAAAAAAAGGAGGGATGGAGGTAGGCGGAAGGGGGGACCTGGTTTGGGCGAGACAGGAGAGTGAGTTGCAGAAACAAAAAAAAAAACTGCCCTTGGTTTGGCGAGACAGAGTAGGCTGACATGGGTTTTGGGTGAGATGGAGGTTGGGAGGTGGAAGGGGGGACTTGGTTTGGGCAAGACCAAAACCTACGTCAGGCCGAAGAGGGGGTGGAGAGTAGGGAGAGAAGAAGATCAGAGAACATGCAGGGGCGGAGATGGTGAGAACTCACCCGAATAGGGCTGTTGAATGGGTCTGATGCAGAGATCGGAGTAGTTCCATCCTCGGCAGCAGGGGAGAGGGAGAGGAACAGGGGAGGAAGAAGAGAAGAGAGGGAGAGAGGGAGTGGTGTGCAGGTGCACAGGCGAGGGGAGACAAGGGAGGATGAAGAAGAGAGGAAGGGAGGGAGGAGAGCAGACAGAGAGGAAACAGAGGGATAGGGAACGAGGGAAAGAGAGAGAACATAGAAGAAAGATAGAGGAGGGGGGGAATGGTGCGTGGTGTGTGCGGAGTGCAGGAAGAGGGAGAGCTGTACCTGGTGCAGGGGAGGCGTCCGGCGGCGCGAGGAGGAAGATGAAGGGCTCTGCTGGCGTCCAGGGGCTCCTTTGGCGCTTGGCAGTGCTGGCGATGAGAGGGTCGTGCTCCTGGGAGAGGTCTGGAGAGGGAGGGAGAGATAGAAAGGGATGAGAGGAGATGGGTTCTGGAGATGAGAGGACGACGATGGAGATGAGAGGAGAGGAGGGAAAGAAAGAAATGAGTGAGATGAGTGAGGGATAAGAGGGAAAAAGGGGAGGGCAGAGCCCGGGAGGGAAAAAAAAGGTGTGAAGGGAAAAGAAAACGTGGGAGCGTTAAGCGATCGCCCGTATTTAGATATGGCGGCGAAACAAAAACGCTGGAAATAATTAAATAGCTTTTGCGTCTAATTAAATCGCTGCAATAGTAATTAAAATTGCAGTAAAAAATTGAATGGTCACATAAATGTCGTAACTTTGCAACAGTATATTTTTCGCAGCAAAAAAAAAAAAAAAACCTTTAACAACGATTTCTTTTCCGGCGCTTATTAAATCGCTGAAAAAGCCCTTTTTTCTTGTAGTGATATGGGACGTTCCACATGGAGGAGATTCCAAGAAAAATTCACACGTCCAATTGTTCCCACCATCTTAGCAAAATCTGAACTTTTTGATTTTTGAAGCTTTATTGCAAACAAGTTGGGGCCCATTCGAGGATATTTTTATCAAAGCTATGGAGGGTGGTGACAAAAGAGATTTGTGCAGAGAAATTAACTCCAAAAAGATTGGCATCAAAATTTGAAATTTTGGAGACCCAAGAATTACCCAAGGATGTGCCGTCCAACACTTTGTTATCCAAGCTTTGCACGTCCAAAGGAGGAAGGCCCCATCATGTGTTCCAATTGCAAATACAAATTAAATCTGGATTTCAATTTTGGGAATATTTTAGCCAACCTACATTATTGCAGAATTTCAAAAATTGCCCTTTACCTCTCTGAGAGAAGATTCTTTGAGAATTTAAGATTTCAAGTCAAAAGCAAAGAAGGCAAGAGGATAAAGGAGTCCTTAAAGGCTAAGGGAGAAAAAAGAGTAAATAGATAAAGAAAGAAATATTCAAAAAATGGCATGAGGTGGTACGTCCATGCATGAAGGTTTCCAGATTGCACGCCCATTCTTAATTCCAAAATTTTGAAATGAGGTGGAAGCCTAAGTATGTTAGGTGTGCCCGAAGAAAAAAGAAAGAAGAGGAAGTCTCCCAAACGGACTCTAACTTGAGTGCCAAGAATGATTTAAAATCTCGGTATCGGTCGCGGTATCGGCCGGACCGAAAAACGATATCGTCGCGGATATCGTCGCAGATATCGGTCCGTCGCGGTGTGATTTTTTTTTATTCCCAAAGAATTCGCAAAAATATCCAAAAAATCCAGAATATTAGAAAATGCTGGAAAACAATATTTTTTTTCATTAGTAACAACAATAAATCAAAATCTCGGTCACCTTAAGTTATGAGTCATGTCTGTGTCGCTATTCTCTTTCTTCTCTAGTATTTCATATAATGCAACCATTATTGATGCTCATGATCAATTTATTAGTGTAAAATATAAGAAAATAAAGATAAGTAGATAACAAACATATCAATCATCATTTAATACTAACTTAATCATCAAATAAGTTGTGAAATTCATGACCATGAAGATAACATATTAAAATCTGAAACATGATAGTGAGATAGATAAATCATAAAGCACTCGGGCATCAAAAGGTTCATGGTTTACCTGAAATTAAAGGGGACTAGAGAGTAGAAACTAGAGAGAGATTGATGAGTATGAGTGTATGATATTTGATAGATTGACAGCCTAATACCAAGTGGAGTGTCGCCCAGGCTCAATATCATCATCATCATCATCATTTCTTCGATATTGGTTAAAATGATATGCTCCATACTATTGTGCAGCACTACCATACCCATGACCATATTCAGATTGTGCTTGATAAGATGATGAACTATCTTGATCTCCTGTAGATTGTTCTTGATAATTGTACAGAAATGGTATGAAATAGCCATGAGGGGAATATAAAGGTCGTTGGGGATCATGTGGTGGTGGGGGAAGCCTCCCTTGCTCAATTAATATCTGTTCGATAGACATTATCGGTGTTGGTGAAGGGGGTACCCAATTAGGGTCATATGAATAATTGGCACCCTATTGGCCAACATAACCCCCATGATGACCATGAGTACCTTCCCTCACTCCTTGCCCAGCAGCGTCACTACTACTCCCTGTCTGTCCAACATGTCTGACATAGCCACGGCGAGGATCTAACTCGATAGCAGCAGGAAAATGCTCAACTGTCTCATAAGTGACATGCTCATCATCTCTATAATGACCCTCATCCTCGGGAGAGTCAGGTGGAATTCCTGCTGATGATAAAGAAGTAGAAATACTTGACTCACTCTCCTCGTCTACATCCTGTCCCCTTGGCTCACTTGTATCAGGCGCGCGCCCCTATTGCATTGTCAAGTTTATTTCTTCCTACCTTTCTGAGTCCCTCACTGGCTCAGGCCTATCCCTAGTCAAGTCCTCCACCTACTCCTCTAACTCTTCGTCTTGGTCTAACACCGGTTCTTCTTGTTCCTCCAGCCATTGACCTAACACAATATCGATGTAGACCAATTTATTTAGCTTCAGCATTGTTAATCTATTTCTTGGTCTTGTGTGGATAAAGGAGAAGGTGCTCCAGTTTATTTCACAATTGGAAGACGATGTTGTTTGACTAAGGACTTTAATAGCAATCATCCTTAGTGCAGAAGCACTCTCTCCATAATTCAACCACCATTCAGCTGAAAAAAAAATAGAAATGATATTAGAGTCAATAAAATAAAAATAAGTCTTTAAATAATATAGAAATGACATTACAAATTTACAATCAATATCGGAATTGGTTTGTGTGATAGCTTTCCGCGCAATCGTCGTTCCAAAGCTTCCAGCACGTACATTGTATATATCAATCTGAAGACATTAACATAATAAAATAAATTAGAGAAATTACAATGTTATACTTTTTCCTTTAATTAGCCTACCTGATTAGTAGCCCAAATTGCTTCATCTGTATTCCATGCCAGTCTTTCAATTACATTTTTTAATCCCAAACGGATTTATCAGATATACGTCCATCCGAAAATTATGGATTAAAAAAGTATCCTATAAAAGTACTAATGAATTTTAGTCAATGATAAATTAATATAGTGAGGCCATATTGAATACAACAATTCAAATATTAAAGGAAATAGCCTTTACTTACTAGCAGTGTGTAAATCATGTTTCAATTGTCGTCCCCATCGATCGTCGATGATCTTCCAATACTTCTTGTAATATCTACAATCTGCTTGAATAGCCAGCTTTGATCTGTCCATGGCCTCATGTAAGAAGCCCATTGTTGGCTTATCATCGCCGTTTAACCAATCGAAGAACCTTTATTAGGGGATCAAAAAACATTCAAAACGCCCTTCACATGAGGCCAAAATTTATTGGACTCAATTGTTTTACATACTTCTATTGTAATGGGACTTGGTCTCTTTCCCCATTTTGAATTTATGAACTCTTGTGATTTTATTAATTGCAGAAGTCCTTCTCTATACTTGTAAACACTTTCGATGGCAATAAAGTGGGTGGCAAATCTAGTGATGCCAGGCCGCAGTAGTTCATGGTTGTCTGTATGTGTTTTCATCATGGAAATGAGTCTATAAGACTGATAAAAAAAAAATTGGTGATCTGCTTTATCTTACCAATTACTTGCTTCATCACTTTTTCTTTTGCAATATCTTCACGCATTAAATCCAGGCAATGTGCTGCACATGGAGACCAAAAAATCCTTGGCCTTTGTTTCATAAGCATCATTCCTGCAGCCTTCATGTTTGCAGCATTGTCGGTAACTATCTGAACTATACAATCTGCCCCAACTTCTTCAATCACATCATTCAATAACTTATTAATATATCTTGCATCTTGATGTAATCAGTTGCATCAACTGATTTGATAAACACCGTGCCCATAGACGAGTAGATTAGAAATTTCAAGAGATGACGATGTGTGATAGTCGTCCACCCATCGCACATTAGTGTGCAACCTCTTTCCTTCCATGCCCATTTGAAAGTTTTCCACCCAAGCCTGTAACTCATCATACTCTTTCTCAACACATACATGCCCAATCTCGTAAAGGGTGGGTGCCTTTATACCTGGACCATGTTCTGTAGCTGCATCTAACATGGTGGTGAAATAAGGAGAAGATGCCTTGTTGGGTGGAATGCCTCCATATCCAAAAAAAACTTTCCAGTAGCTCTCACTAGATTATCTCTTGCTTTACCAAACTTGCCATTTAGTGCTTTTATGATGCCTGGCTGCTTTGATGTTGGTTTTCTATAAGCAAATGGGTCAGTTGGCCCCACCACATCTGGCCTACGAGGTGCCTGTGTAGGAGGTCTTTCAACCTCCTCAATGTTTGGATCTTGACGGGGTTGTTTATGACTAAATGCCCGATGCAAACTCGCTCCTCCCGATCCGGATGAATCACCTTGCTCATATTGGCTACCTCTAGCTGCTGCTTCATATTGCATTCTTCTCCTTTCTTCCTCCTCCTGAAGTGAACTTACACTTTCTCTCCTAGCCCTTGTCATTTCTGGGTCTTCGTCGTCATCATCAGAGGAACCAAACACCTCTTCTCTGCATGCTTCAAGTTCCTCGGTTCTTCTTCTTTCTTGTACTACTTTTTTTTGTGCAATTGCCTTAAGGAGCCCTTGCATTTCAGCTCTCACATTTGGTGGCACTTTCGGACATTTTATTACCTGTCCTGATACATGTGCCAAATGTTGTTTTAATCGGGTAATCCCCCCATTGAGAACCTTGTCACAATAATTACATTTTATTTTGCTTTTACTTCGCACTGCTTCACTGTGACTCCATGCCGGATCTATGTCACGCACCATTGTTCCTATAAAATAAGACATTCATGATATAGTAGTAATATTCTAACAACAATTATAGATATAATAAAATCATTTTCAAAGTCCTAAGCCTTTGGTAGTTAATGTATCATAAATATTAAATACACTTGAACAATTATTTTTAGAAAAAACTAAAGATTTAATAAAATCATTTTCAAAGTCCTAAATATATAGATCTAGCATAAATGTATGTAAATCAATCATTTACATGCCACACAATGATCATGAATCATTAAAAGAACATATTTATGATGAAATCCCCAAAAAATGATATATTATAATTCAAAAATTAGAAAATCTGAAAATAAAATAAATAAAATAAAAATCTAAATGATGTTTATGACAATGAGTAGATGTAGATCTATCATCTACACACTATTAATAAGCATTTAGTATCATAAATACTCTAACAATTAACAATAATTGTTTTTAGAAAAAATAAAGATTTAATAAAATCATTTTCAAAATCCTAAATATATAGTTCTAGCATAAAAGTATGTAAATCAATCATTTACACATCATACAATGATCATGAATCATTAAAAGAACATATTTATGATGAAATCCCAAAAAAATGATATATTATAATTCAAATATTAGAAAATCTAAAAATAAAATAATTAAAATAAAAATCTAAATCATGTTTATGATTATGAGTAGATGTAGATCTATCATCTACATACTAATAAGCATTTGGTATCATAAATACCCTAACAAGTAACAAAATTTATTTTTAGAAGAAACAAAGATTTAATAAAATTATTTTCAAAAACCTAAATATATAGATCTAGCATAAAAGTATGTAGATCAATCATTTACATACCATACAATGATCATGAATCATTAAAAGAACATATTTGTGATGAAATTTCAAAAAATATGATATATTTTTATTCAAATATTAAGAATCCATAAATAAAAAAATTTAAAAAAAATACAAAATCATGTGTATGAGTAGATCTAGCATGAAAGTATATAGATCTAACTTAGTTCTAAGTGAAGAACACAACACAAGTGACATTCTCATGATTTCCAATTTTCCATGCTTCATCTAAAAAAAAACACATAAATACATAATAAAATGCTTTAAGTTGATTTTCTCTTACCTTAAATAAAATTTTCTTGAAGAAAATATGCAAGATGGGTGTGTGAATGTGTGGCTGCTGCTCTAAGGAGTTTGGATATGAGAGGAGAGGGGAAGAAGATGAAGAATGAGAAAAAAATAGGGTTTTTCGGCTTTTAAGGGATCTCGGCCGAGATATCGTCACGGCCGATATGAACATCATATCGGCCGATATCTCGCGATATTTTGGCGAGTTAAAGCCCGATATCGCCGATACCGATATCTCAGCGAGATATCGGTTCTATATCGGCCGGTTTTTAAAACCATGATTTTTATTCAAATATTAAAAAAATCCGAAAAAAAAAATTGAAAAAAAAATACGAAATCATGTGTATGAGTAGATCTAGCATGAAAGTATATAGATCTATCTTAGTTCTAAGTGAAGAACACAACACAAGTGACATTCTCATGATTTCCGATTTTCCATGCTTCATCTAAAAAAAAAACACATAAATACATAATAAAATGCTTTAAGTTGATTTTCTCTTACCTTAAATAATATTTTCTTGAAGAAAATATGCAAGATGGGTGTATGGATTTGTGGCTGCTGCTCTAAGGAGTTTGGATATGAGAAGAGAGGGGAAGAAGATAAAGAATTGGAAAAAAATAGGGTTTTTGGGCTTTTAAGGGATCTCGGCCGATATTTTGAAAATATCGACCGAGATATCGTCACAGCCGATATGAACATCATATCGGCCGATATCTCGCGATATTTTGGCGAGTTAAAGCCCGGTATCACCGATACCGATATCTTAGCGAGATATCGGTTTGGTATCGGCCGATACCGGTTTGTATCGGCCGATACGAACCGGTATCGGCCGGTTTTTAAAACCATGGTTCCAAGCAAAGAAACATAGAAAAAAAATTAAAAAAAAAGCCATCAAGATATATAGGCCATCAATTGCAAAAGTGAAAACGTCCCCAGCTCTCCATCATACGATTCCCCCAATTCCACTTGGACGACCAGCAACCCATCTTCCCCTTTTCCATTATTTTTTCTTCATCTCTCCTCCTCCCTTCCCTACTTCATCCAAGGCCTTCCCTAAGGCACATCATCACTTGGATTTTTACACCACCGCGTTGCCGCCATTGCTATCGTCACTACACCATTGGACCAGCCTCTTATCATCTTCCCTTGCTTGGATTCAGATCGTGAAACAAGAGCCGGTTGGATCGTCGTTCGAGACCACGAGTCCCTCTCCTCCGTTTAGTGATTCACGTGTATAGCTAGGGTAAGGTTGGATGCACTTTATTTTGATTCAAATTAATTTTTAATGATTATTTGCTTGTAATGGTTCTTTCATTAATAAATCAAGTTTTTGGGGTCTTGGTCTTCACCAATTGGTCCACATCGAACTTTTGTGCGTAGTGACGGTGCGCACTTGGTGCGGTGGTCTTGATTTTTCTTGACGGCATTTAGCAAAGTAACCATTGCAAAGTTTTAGAATTAAAATCCATTTTTTTTATTCTCTGGTTTTATTTTATTTTATTTTCATTTTTATGCGTCGTAACAATTATTGCAATTGGTTGGACTGATAAATCTTTTGGTGGATGCGGTAGTTAAATTAGGTTTCTAGCTATATTAGGATTTTCTTTTTCTTTGGTTGTAATTAATTTTTCAGACTGTAATTTTATTTATTTTTAAGTAGGACATTTGATTTGTATAGTTTTTTTTTTTAGGCTAGAACTAGTTTTTCAATAGGACAGGTTTCGTACGTGGATCTACCTGGTTTCACCGGTTATTACTACAATTGCGGCCTTGCACTTGGGGCTACGATCAATCATGTGACAAGTAGGGTCCCGCGCATCGTCCATAGAAATTCCTTACATAGATTTATTCTTGAATCCATTCTTTTAATTTGTTTAGGAGAAATCAAGAGTGGGACCCACATTGGTGAAGACTTGTTGGCCAAGGGTAGACCATTTTTCATGGTGGACCCATATATGTTGGTATTTTTGGAGACATGAAAAGTAAATAATTTCTAGATCAAGAAAGGAAACTTCAAATTTGGTAAGATCCAATGCTTACTAAATTTGACTAAATTTGAAATTCAAAAATCATGAAAGAAATTCAAAAAAGGAAAGTGTGCTACAGGAGTGACTAGTCAATCAAAGAAGCTTGGAAGCAAACCAAAGATGGAAGGGGAGTCAAGAAACAAAGAAGGAAAGATCCCAAAATCTCTTTGGACGTCCACATGGGTTCCACACACCCCGTTGCACAACTAACATAGAAGCTTCCATGTGCACAATTATTCTCAATTTTTTCAGGGATAGCAAGATTAAGATGGTCCTAATTCTCAGTCCGACAGTCGAATCGGTGTAGTCTACCCACCGTTGGAAAGATCTTTTCAAGTAGATATCCGTGGAGCCCAATATTACGTCAATCAGAGCTAAAACGAGGGAGATATGACATCTGGAAGTTAGCTCTATAATTTCTACTTGAGATTGTAATTTTGCACATGGAAAGCACCAAAACTCTCTCACTCACCCATGCTATTTCTTTGAAGACTTGGTGGCGAAGGAAGGGACTTACCATACAAAGAAGATTTCATGCTACAGACTTGGAGCAAAGAAGGAAAGAAAGAGAGTAAAAATCTATAAATTGAAGGCATAGGCATCTCCTCTCATGGGAAGATATACCACCTCTCTTTAGAATTACTACTATACTCTATCCTCTTCCTCTCTCTTTCTCTCCATTGAAGTCCTCAAGGAGAATTGGCAGGGAAATCACACTACACCCTTGGGTTTTTCATCTAGAAGAAGTTTCTCATCTTAGTATGTATTTGTCTTGGTTTATGTTTTATCTTATGTAAAGACTTTGCATATTAGTAAAAGTGTTGGTTTCTCTTTTCAGTTTTTTTTTCTTATACTTGGGTGATTGGTGCTTGATTTGTGTTCTTCACTTGATGGTATTTGGATTGACGACCCAAAGGGCCTAAGAGCATGATTCAAATAATGAACCCGGTTAGAACAGAATTATGAAATAGATGAATACAGTTCCACACATTTAAATTTATGTTCTTCCACACATTTATATTTATGTTAAAACCACACATTTACATTTCTTATTTTCTCCACACATTTAAATTCTTGAACTTTTGCTTATTTTCTTTATTTTTTATGATGAATTCAATTTTATGTCTATTTTTTGCAAAGTTTATGGTTGGAACTAGTTAGCATTGCATGCATATTCATATTGGTGGAGTTAGATATGTTTAAGTTACTGGTTATTTGAGTATTCAAAACTGAATTTAAATTTGGAATCAGAGTTGTGACTTGAAATGATAACAAAAATCGGTGAATTGGAAGAAGAATTTTGGCCAAACACTTTGTTAAAATTCAGATCCGAACATAAAAGTGCACAATTCTGCACATTGCTGTAGAAATTTCAGGACAAATTCCATGTGAAAAGTTTGCGATTAGGAACCTGATCAAAACACAATATTTTCTGAGGAAATTAAAGTTTGATCAATTTAATTTCAAACCCCAGAATTTCAAGCAAAAGAAGTTATGGTAAGATGGTGAACCAATTGCTCAAACATGGCTGGTCGGACCCACCTGTGTGCAGAATTCTTGCACAGTTTCTGTTTTTAGGTCATGTTCATGAACTCATATCTCATTCGTTTTAAATCGTTTTCCACTTCCATCTTTTATATTTGATTCATGCATCATTATATTTCAAAACTCAGCCATTAAACTTAATTTTAAGTTGCATTAGGATGGACGAATTTATGCATAAAAATAGCCTAGCATACTATTTTTCTAGACTTAGAATTTTTCAGCATCTCATGGCATACATTGCATTACTAACTTTACTAACTTTCTAACTTAGGATTCTTTTGTTTCTAGTTTAGTTTCTTAGTTTTATTTTTGTTAATTTTTATTATTGGAAGTTTTATCTTGTGTATTATTTTGCAGCAACTTTAGTTTTTAGATTCTTTTAGATTTAGGGTTTTAATTTTAGAAAGTTTTATTTTCATTGGATTGTAATTAATTTAATTTTTAGAAAGTAGGAATGATAATGTACTTTTTTAGTTTCTTAGGCTAGATTTAGATTTTTAATTTGGGGTAGGTACAAGTTGAAGATGAACCTTGATTTACATTGCTCCCTGTGGATCGACTTGGTCTCACCAGTTTGTTACTACATCGTGGCTCTATACTTGGAGCTCACGATCAGTTGCTCTTGCCAGCCGATGCTAGGATACTTGTTTGTTATTCTTCTTTTATCCATCTTTATGTTGAATGGAAACCGGCTTTTATAAAAAAGAGCAGTCTAAGAATGGAAACAAAGGAGAAAAATGATGAGTTCACAAAAGATACACTTTCATAGCATTATTTTATGAGTTTTCAAATATAAAAGAACTCAAAATACAATTTTTAGCATAAAAATCATAAATTTCTTCCCCATCATGCTTTGCTCATATCTTTCTATTATAGATGGTCATTTGTATGCATTTATATGAATTCCAATGGCCTCCATACAAAATATGTTAAAAAAATACTCTCAATTATATTAATTTCTCTATGTAGGTGTTAATTGGAGATTAATTTGAAGATTGAAGTTGAGATTCAAGAGTTAGAGAGTAAGGATAAGTTTGGAGGACAATTGGATGAAAAAATGACAAAGTTATGCCAACAATAAGAAGAAAAATGAAAGACCTGGGTTGGTATTTTAACCAAATCTTTTTACTCGGATGTCCGATTGAGGTGATCTCAGAAGCTTTGGAAAGCTTGTTCTAAGATCTACGAATCATATTTCACGACATTTTTACGGGGGTCAGAATCAAACATCAATCTGGGAACTATTTTCTAACTCGGGAATGACACTCATATGTTCATATTTCCAGTCTTGTGAAGTCCCACATCGGAAAGAAATCAAAAGAGAGCAAAACAAAAATTTCTATATAAGGAAGGGAGCTCTAGGCATCAAAGACACAAATAAGGAGAGCCCCCTCCTCTTTACTTAAGATTTTTATATAATTGAGAGCAATTGTAGAGAGAAAGTGAGGAAAGCCTTGTAAAAATTAAAGATTTGGAATGAAAGCTTTGTCCTCTCCAATGGTGGCTAATCCCTTTGATTGGATCTTCTAGATGAAGCTAAGTTAATGCTATTCTTTTTTGCTTATGCTCTTTATTCCCTTTGTTTATGTGCTTAATATGCTAGAATAGATTTTTCTTCATTGCAATGTACTACCTTCCATGCTTATTTTCTATCTTAGCATTCTTTTTACTATCTATGCTTGGGTTTGATAAATCATGCTTAATTAGGAGTTAATTTCTTTTGATGGTTTATGCTTACTTTTAATAGATAGTCATTAGGAATATTTTCTTTTATGAAGGGAAGAAAGTCTTAGCTATTAGATTGTTAATTTTTATCTTAGAGCTTTAAAGTTATATTTTTCAAATCTAAGCATTGATTTGTCATTAGATTTGAGTATTTGTTTGAGAAAAGAGAAGAGCATTAGTGTCACTTAGTGGATTCTAGATGGTTAATCTATCATTAGTATTGTTTGTTGTTTATTTTACTTACTTTAATTAAATTCCATTCACATTCACACACACTTATTCCCTTATTTTAATTCTCACACTCCATTTCTCTATTCACCCCATCACATCCATTAGCTTATTTGTTCGTACCCTCTATGTGTTTGTTTTTATTCCTTCTTTGACTTTACACTATTTTAGCACACTTATTTTCTTTTTCATCCATTCATTCCCTATCTTACTCACTTGTTATTAGCTCATTTTCACGGATGTTTTTATTTTCTTTTTATTTTGATCTTTCACTTCTTGTTTTCACACACTCATTCACTTGATCTATCTAACATTGCTCAATTGTTCTTGTATTAGCCTTGTCATTTTTCTTTTGTTATTAACTTGTTACTAATCTTGTTATTGGTTTGTTCTCACTTGAGTTTTTTCAATTTTTACTAACATCTCTTTGTTATCTAGTTTCTTATTTTCTTTTAGTTTGCATTTTTTTTTCATTATTATTATCTTGTTTTGTGTTTCCATTGTTTTTGTTATCTCCATTTGTATTTGTTAGCTATATTTGAGTTGATACTCCTTTTCATTGATCATTGTTATTTTCCTTGTAACAATCCTCGTGGGAACATTATTCGGACTTCCATTGTCTATATTACTTGAGACAACCGTATACTTACGGAATCGCCATCAAGTTTTTGGCGCCGTTGCCGGGAATCGGCGTACATAGGAATCCTTGATTTTAAGGATTTTTAATTCTCATATAGTTTAGTTGCAATTTTATTCTTTCTTTTAGTTTCATTGCGGATTCTACACATTTTACTTGTTTGTATTTTTAGGGATTCCACGGTTGGAGCAAGGAAAGAGGAAAAGAGCAACCAAAGAACTCTAACTTAGGAATTTAATTTGTCTTCTTAGAAAATGTTGTATTATGATTCATTTCAAGTTTGTAATAATTTTTAAAGTTCATTTAATTTTTCAAAGCATTGTAATAATTAAGAAACGAGGACGGTTGAACGATACCGTCTCGGCCCCCCAAGTTCGTACAACGAAATTGGTGTCAGTGGCTTGGGTCGACTTCAACCGATCTTCCCCCATTTTAGCTTGGGAGGGGCGTATTTCGATACAACCACTCATCCCCCGTTAGTGGGTCAATTTTGTTGGTTTTTTTTTTTGTTTAATTGCTTTGTAGTGCTTAATCATTTTCAAATACACAAAGTAATTGGGAAAGCACACACTTCGTAAGGGCAATCACACCCCCAACAAGATAAGGATTGGATTTCATCACCAATTTCTTGCCCATAGGAACTCATTTTCCTCACTTCTTAGGAATCCTTAGCCTTTAATAAAATTTGAGTAGAAACGTGACCATAGGACACGAGCTCATTAGGAGAAGACCATCAATGGTTGTACCATTTACGCTCCTTGACGGAAATTGGTGCCTAGAATAGCCTTGTCCCTTAAGGGAGACAGTTCATCTGTTCTAGGAGTTTGGTATTTAAGCGGAACCTTTGCCACATGCATCGTGATCCCACCAATCCCCTGGGGGCTTGCCTGGCCGACTACGTTTCATAGGATCAGATTGGAGGCCTAGGTTTTGTACTCTTCACAATTACGAGCTATCTAGTCTAATCTTAGGTAGCCTTATTTAAGCATAGTTTGGTTTGTTTTTCAAAATAATTTTGTTTTGCTTGTTTGTGTTAAGCATTAATCCTCGTTCATCATCACTTGAGCGGACCATCACTTTTGGAGTTGAGCAGTAGTTTATGCACAATTGGTTACATGTGCAGGGTCGTTTAAAGAGCTTCAATTTATTCGATATCCCTGTTGAGAATTTTGTGGACCCCATTGCCATTGAGGAAATGGCTGACGGAAACCCACACCCCCAACCCATGACTCTTAGGGAGTACATGTACCCAACCCGATCTACCCAGCCCTCATGCATCGTCATAGCCACCACAAATGCCTCATTTGAGCTGAAATCCGGCTTAATAAAAAATGTTACCAATTTTTCGAGGGGTGGAAAATGAGAACCCATATCAGCATGTGAGAGAGTTTGAGGAAATCTGTGGGACCATGAAGTATAACAATATGTCAGAAGAAGCCCTCAAGCTTAGGTTGTTCCCATTCTCGTTGAAGGAGAAGGCGAAAGCATGGCTTTACGCCCTACAAGCTAATTCCATAAACACATGGGAAGGACTAGTCGAGGCCTTTTATAAAAAGTTTTATTCAAAATAGAAAACGGCCTTCAATAGACATACCCTGAACAGCTTCCACCAACTGGAGGGAGAAACCATGTATGAGTACATGGAAAGGTTCAAAGACTTATTGTTACAATGCCCTCATCACAGATTCGAAAAGATCCGGCTAGTCCAAATCCTTTATATGAAGGACTGGACTATCCCACCAAGACCATGGTGGAGTCTTTCTGCAACGGAGTTTTCACTCAAAAGATAGCTGACCAAGCCTGGACATACCTTAAGGAGGTCGCTGAGAACACTCTCCAATGGAGACCTATTAGAGAGGATCCCAAAAGACCCATTGTTACAAAAAAAAAGGGGCATGCATAGAGTGGAACCCAAATTCGAGGCCGAGGACAAATTGGCCACGCTGACAAGGAGATTAGAAGCCCTTGAAATGAACCAGACCTGTCAGCAGACCGCCCAAAAGACCCTGGAATCAATAAAGATGAGCCAAGCAGTTAGTGATCCTATTGCCCCACCCTGGACCAATTGTGGAGAGTTTACCCATCCTGGATCCCAATGTAGAGCATTCTTTGGTCAAAGTCAGAGTGAGAGTATGGGGGAGGTGAGTACACTTTACCAGAATACCAAATATGAGCGGCCGAGGTATGATCCGTATTCAAATACATACAATCCTGGTTGGAAGGATAATCCTAATTTTTCATGGACACCCTTCTCAGCCAATGGCCCAGCATATGCCACCTCCGGGATACCAAAACCCTCAAGTACCCCAAGTCACAGGGACCACTCATGGTCCAAGGTTATCAGAATCTTAATCCTCAGAATCAGCAGATAAGTTCTTTAGAGGACACAATGAAAATGTTGGCCAAAATACCCTCCAATTCCAGCAAAGCACTACTCAGAATTTGAATGCCAACACCCAGTCCATTGCCAAGCTGGAATACACTGTCAGCCAGCTAGCCAAATCAATAGCTCAAAGAGACAAGGGTACCTATCCGAGTCAACCCGAAGCCAACCCCAAAGGCCAAACTTCAACGGGCCAATTTGTTGTCCATGAAGACAAGGGCAAAGTCCATGAGTAGGTCAATGCAGTGCATGCAGTTACCAACCGCAGAATGGCGGCCTCAAGAGAGGCTGACACACTAGAAGAAGACCCTAGGCAATCTGAGTGGATCCAAGTGAGGAGGGAGCATGTAGTTTTGGAAGAAGAACCCGAGGAACAAAAGAAGGACCCAGAACCTACTAAGGAACCTGAGAAACCAATTGGAGCTGCCTCACCAAGTGAGTCCCCTCCTAGAACCTTTGTTCCCAAGGCCTCATACCCTAGAGGCTAGGTCAAATGAAAAATAATGTCCAGTTGGATAAAATCCTTGAAGTGTTCAAGTAAGTGAGAATTAACATCCTACTGTTAGAAGCCATCCAACAGATCCCGACTGAGGCCAAAGTCCTCAAAGATTTATGCACATTCAAGAGAACAACCAATGTACCCAAAAAGGCCTTTCTAGCCCAGCAATGCAGTTCCATCATTACCACTTTGACCCCAATCAAATACAAGGACCCTGGGTGCCCTACAATTTCTTGTCAAATAGGGGATCATCACATAGAACAGGCTTTGTTGGACTTGGGTTCGAGTGTCAACCTGCTCCCATATTCGATATACAAGGAGTTAGGTTTGGGGGAGCTGAAACCGACAAAGGTGACCTTACAACTAGCTGATGCTTCAGTTAGGTACCCCAAAGGTGTTGTTGAGGATGTTTTGATCAAGGTAGGTGAGTTTGTTTTCCCGGTGGACTTTGTAGTCCTTGATACCTGACAACCAATCAGAAATGTCATGAAGAACCCGGTAATTTTAGGGAGACCATTCCTTGCCACTTCCAATGCCCTGATTAATTATTGATGAAATGGTGTGATGCACCTATCATTTGGGAATATGACAGTCCAGATAAACATTTTCAACGTTGGCAAGCATCCCAGAGATGAGAGTGATTATGAAATTTGTGAGGTGAGTTACCTAGAGGAGCTTATTGAGAGTGTAGGATCACAGTTAGTTTATGAGGACCCACTAGAGGCTTGTCTTGCACATTTTGGAGGTAACATTTGTCACGTCCCCCGAACCCGATTAAAGAATAAACTGTTAGGTTTTTTGTTTATTGCAATTTGATGGATGCATCATTCATTTTATTCATCATTTGAATTCACACACATGCATTGATTTAGAAATTCTTGAAATCTTGATTTACACATGCATTGTTTTAAATCTTGTAAATCATATGTTTCATGCATGTTTTGGTTTTAATCTTGGATGCATTCAATTTGAAAAAGAGTTTTATAAATCAAGCAAGCCTATGGTTTTAAGACTTTCTAATCATTTTAGGCTTTTTATATTTCATGTTTTTAAACCTCTTAGAATGATTTAAAATCATGTTTCCATGCTTGATTTAATGGCCCAAAAGAATCCCCTCAAGAATAACTTTAAAGTATGAGAAAAAATGGGAATTCTGGTCCCAGGGTCGACCTGCAGTGTACCAGGTCGACCTGCCCATGGACCAGGTCGACCTGGCACACTGCAGGTCGACCGGGCAGAGGGCCGTTGGCTCTCCAACGGTCATATTTGTGACCGTTTGTATTCGGTCGACCGGGGATGGTATGGGGTCGACCGAAGACACGCCTATAGTCACTTTTTGACTATAAATATGAGTTCATTCCCATTGAAAAGTGGTTGAACATTTTGGAGCTTCTAAGCACTCTTTGAGGAGTTTGGAGAGAAGAAAAAAGGGATGAACTAAGAGAGATTAAGGGGTCATTAGTAAAGCTAAAGCTTGGATCATTAAGTTAAATCATCAAGTAAGCTTTACTTTTATTAATCATATGTTTTATGCTTTGAGTAAATTATTGGTAAATGATTTGTAGCATATAAACTATGATGTGTTAAATCCATTACCTTCATTCAATCTTTGTTTTAGATTGTGATGGATTTCTCGCTTTGATTCAAATCAAGTTTTGTGTTAAAACTTTATAAATCATGTTTTGTTAAAACCTTTGATTTGTTTTATAAACATGTTTCATTAACTTGTTTGAATCATCTTTGTTGTTTTCATTCATTTGAATCTTAAGTTAAACCTTTGTTTTTGAAAACAACATAGCATAGCACATGCATCACTTGATTAGGCTTAAACATTTACATTCAACTTGTGATCTTTTGATTTTCATATCATTAACAAGTTTGTAGTTGTTCAAGTGATTTGCATATAACTTCAATCAAATCTTTTTATGTGCATTAAACTTTTGAATTGCTTTAAGCATAAATTTTGATTAATCTTTAATTTTAAACTTGATTGAAGTTTTCACACACACACCTCATAAACATTCATCTTTGTAATTCTTAGTGTGTTTGTGTGAGTTGTTTTACAATTTCATATTCGCCTATTTAGAGGCAATTTTTATTGAGCTTAATTGTAATCTCTTAGAGTGTTTTGTGAAGACACTTTCTTTGAGAGAAGTCTTTTATTGTAAAGGTTCTTGCTAAGCCTTTGAAAAGCATATTGTATAGGTTGTTGTTAAGCCTTGAAAAACAACATTGTAAGGTTATTGCTTAGCCTTGGAAAGCATAGTTGTAGAGGTTATTGCTTAGCCTTTTGAAAATCATAATAGTGGAAATCCGGTGGGGTGTGAGGAACACAAGCCGGTAGTGGATGTAGGCATTGAGGCCGAACCACTATAAATCTTGTATTGTGGTGATTGCATTGTGGTGATTGTGTCTGTTTAAGCTTCCGCATTTTGTTTGTTTAATCATCACATGTGACTAATTGATTTAAAGAAGTTAAAATTGGTCATAATTAGTCATAAAGTGTAGCTCACCCTATTCACCCCCCTCTAGGGTTAGGATCTCCTCGGACTTTCAATTGGTATCAGAGCCTCGTGCTCTATATTAGGATCAAGTGTTTGGAACTCTTGATTAGGTGTAAAAACCTAGAGTTAAAACCCTAGTGTTGTGCTTCCATGAAAATCATTAGAATGGATTCCACTATTTTAGATTGTGTAGATACTTGTGTAGATTCTTCTAGACCCCTCCTTCTTCCATCAAATGGAGATTCAAACATTGGAATTAATGAATCTAAATTTGAATTAAAAGAAGAAGAAAATGATGAAAATGAAATTGACATTGAACAAGCTTATGAAGAATTGTATACATTATCCTTAAAGCTTGATAAGAAGAATAAAAAATTAAAAGAAGAATCTAAAAGGCTAAACCAAGAATTAGTCTCTTCTAAAGATGAACTTAGAGAAAAAGAAGAATTAATAAATTGTGCAGAATCTAAGTTCATGATCTCTTTACATAATGTATCTAATATTAAAGTTGACATAAGAGAATCAAAGATAGATTGTGATAATCTTAATAAGGAAAATTCTAAACTAAGAGATCAATTAAAAAGGCAAGATGAAAACATTAATAATTTAGAATCCAAGTTAACCATTTCTATGGAAAATTTATCTAATGCACAAATTAAGATAAAAACTCTAGAACTTGGATCTAATGTTGTTAATGAACTTAAAAATGAATTAAATCTTGCCCATGAAGAGCTAAACAACTTTAAGGGAATTGAAATTGAATTAACAAAAGTTAAACTTGAAAATTCTACCCTTAAAAACCAAGTCACTCAACTTGAAACCTACAAACATAAATATGAGTGCAAATTTACCCATAGTGAAGAAAAATTTGAAAATTTATTTAAATTGGGTAAATCAAAAGGAGATAGGACGGGTCTTGGATTTAATAGGAATATTTCTCATGATCCTTTAATCACCAACACATTTGTGAAAGGTGAGTCCTCATTCTCTAGCACTCACACTTTCTTGCCCATAACCAAATGTCATTATTGTGGTAATGAAGGGCATTTCAAATTTGAGTGCAAATTAAGAAGAAGCAATGTGTCTAAATCCATATTTGAACCTAAAAAGGTAAAATCAAATACTATGATGATTAAGACACTAAAAACCAAGGAAGACTCCAAAAAGATTAAACAAGTTAAACCTATTAAAAAGGAGTCTCCTAAAATAGATTCTAAAAAGTTTAAACAAGTTAAACCAACTTTAAAAGAATCTATAAATAAAAAGCTTCTCAATCTATCTCCCTTAAATCAAAACATGAAAGAACTTTTGAAGAAAGTTGCAAAGTTAAATCTAAAATTTAAAAGTCAAATAAAGGGAGAAAATAAGAAGAAAAGAAAAATGGCTCAATCCCCTAAGAAGAAAAGTCACCAACCTCAAAAGACTAATCACCATCCTAAGCCAAATTTAGTTAAATCTAAACATCATGGTGATAAGTCTAAATTGAAAATTTATCAAGTCAAATCTCCAATAGTTGGTAAGACTTTTAAGATGGACCTCAAAGACCAACCCTCCCAAGACCTTAGGTGGATTCCAAAAGTTATTTACATAGTCAAACCTTAAGGCCTTGGACCTCATTGACCAACCTATCCTTTATAGGTAAATCTTTTTGTTGGTCATATTGTATTTGCATTTATGTTCTTTCATTAGTTACATTACTTTAAATGCAATGTTTATTTGTAATCAATTGATTTTGTTTTCATGCACCATACTAGTTACATATCATGGTTTTCAAAATCTTTTGATTATAATTTCTCATGTTAGATTTGCTTTTTGCTCTCATATAGTTATATCTTTTGTAATGCATTTCTACATGTTCAATTGATTATGATTTCAAAAGCTTTTATAGATAGAGCTTTCATAATCGATTGATGTTGCAAAATCATTTGTTTGCATGTCTTAGTAAGAATTGTTTTGAAAAACAAATGATTTGAAACAATTTAGTTTTTCCATAGATTTCTAAGTTATATTTTCATATGGAAAATTATTGTTTTGAAAAACCAACTTGTATGTGCTTCAAATAAGTTATATCTTTTAAAATTACAAGTTGAAAAAGTTTTATCTTCTTTTTCATACTCATTTTGTCCATTGTTGGATTTTGTTTATGATTTGAAGATTGTTTGAATGGAATTTCTTTAAAACATCATTAGTTATATTCTTCAAAGCATGTTCCATGTTGTCATTTCCTGTTGTATTTGATTATACCATCTCAAATGGAAATGAATGTTGTTATAGGCAATTTGCATCTTTTAGTTTCATTCTTTTTATATGCAAATGTCTATTAGTTTCTTGTATGGTTGTGATCTTATTTACATTTGTAAAAACCATACTAGAACTCAAAAACCCATCCTTTATGCTTTCTAGTCATTTTTTTAATGGATGGTTATGATGTTGATTCATGTGTATTTTTCTTATTGATATCATTCTTATATATGTTTCAACTTCATAGTAGTGTTTTTATCATATGAACCTCTTTGAAATCCATTCCTTGAATTTCATAGTTATATCTATTGTTTGATGGATGTCTTAGATATTGAATTCATATGATTTGACACTTTGAAAATTGCTTATTCTACTAAGTTATATCTTTTTATGCAATTTCTCTTGTTCATCACTGTGCTCATTAGTCAAATCATTAAAAGTGATGAATAATCTTTTTATGATGCTTGTTGGAATTTTGTGTTTGTCACATACTTGCTCTTAATCATGTTTCATATTCAATTGGTAATCAATTGGTATCATTTTCAATTAGTATCTATATCCAATTGATATCATATCTTGAGTTTGTGATAGACCTTGTGAACATTGGATTGATCTTGATAGTTATATTTTTTTTCATGTCACATTCCATGAGCATCATAATTTTCATGTTTGCCACCTCTCATGCTCACCTAGGTAGATCTCATGACCACCATGTTTATGTGTTCATAATCTTGGTTGGTTAATGGTTGAGGTAGGCTTCATGTTTTTGAACTTCATTTCATTCATCTTGCACATGATAGTCATATTTTATTATTGGATGAAATGATTTCAAAATTTACATAGCATATGATTTTCATAGTTATATTGATTGATGCTATGTTTAGTATATCCCAATGACCTTGCCCTTTACTTTGGTGATTTGATCATATTGAGATTTATAGTCAAATATTATTGTCAATTGAATCTAATCCTTCACTTGAAGTTAACCCTCAATTGGTTAAACCATCTTCTTCTTGTACCTATTAGTTAAATCCTTGTCAAAAGTTTGACAAAAGAAGAGTATGGATTGAGGGGGAGTAAGTAAATCTTCATAGGAAGTATTAGTTTTGATCAAATTCACCCTTATATTGGCTCTTGATACCCTTATAGCTTATTACCCATGCATGATGACCTGTTATATATTACATTTTTATTTCCTTTGTTAACAGGTGCTACTAAAAGGTATTTCCTTGTTTCATGTGTGTAGGTTCCCCTGTTCAATTGATACCTTTGCAATTTAATGGCAAAGGGGGAGAAAGTTCTCAAGCTTAATGGCAAAAGGGGAGAAAGAATTAAGGGGGAGAAATTGCTAAAGGTGGAGAGAATGCACATCTTGCCAAAAGAAGAGTGCATGGTCAAAAGGGAGAAATGAAGAGAAGAAAGCTTGGGAGCTAAAGAAGTTGCTTGGCCAAAGAAAGGAAGATGAAATGAAAGCTTGAAGAATGATCAAGCTCCAAGCATCAAGAAGAATGAAGAATGAAGCTAGAGCCCAAGCTAAATGAAGAAGCATCCAAAGAGATTTCAAGAATTGTCCAGCCAAGGAGGAGCTGAAGACTGTGTGTGAAGTTTTAGTGTTGAGCAAGGTTTGCCAACATATTGAAGGTTTGCCATCAAATTGCAAAGGGGGAGATTGTTAGGTTTTTTGTTTATTGCAATTTGATGGATGCATCATTCATTTTATTCATCATTTGAATTCACACACATGTATTGATTTAGAAATTCTTGAAATCTTGATTTACACATGCATTGTTTTAAATCTTGTAAATCATATGTTTCATGCATGTTTTGGTTTTAATCTTGGATGCATTCAATTTGAAAAAAGAAAGAATTAAGGGGGAGAAATTGCTAAAGGTGGAGAGAATGCACATCTTGCCAAAAGAAGAGTGCATGGTCAAAAGGGAGAAATGAAGAGAAGAAAGCTTGGGAGCTAAAGAAGTTGCTTGGCCAAAGAAAGGAAGATGAAATGAAAGCTTGAAGAATGATCAAGCTCCAAGCATCAAGAAGAATGAAGAATGAAGCTAGAGCCCAAGCTAAATGAAGAAGCATCCAAAGAGATTTCAAGAATTGTCCAGCCAAGGAGGAGCTGAAGACTGTGTGTGAAGTTTTAGTGTTGAGCAAGGTTTGCCAACATATTGAAGGTTTGCCATCAAATTGCAAAGGGGGAGATTGTTAGGTTTTTTGTTTATTGCAATTTGATGGATGCATCATTCATTTTATTCATCATTTGAATTCACACACATGCATTGATTTAGAAATTCTTGAAATCTTGATTTACACATGCATTGTTTTAAATCTTGTAAATCATATGTTTCATGCATGTTTTGGTTTTAATCTTGGATGCATTCAATTTGAAAAAGAGTTTTATAAATCAAGCAAGCCTATGGTTTTAAAACTTTCTAATCATTTTAGGCTTTTTATATTTCATGTTTTTAAACCTCTTAGAATGATTTAAAATCATGTTTCCATGCTTGATTTAATGGCCCAAAAGAATCCCCTCAAGAATAACTTTAAAGTATGAGAAAAAATGGGAATTCTGGTCCCAGGGTCGACCTGCAGTGTACCAGGTCGACCTGCCCATGGACCAGGTCGACCTGGCACACTGCAGGTCGACCGGGCAGAGGGCCGTTGGCTCTCCAACGGTCATATTTGTGACCGTTTGTATTCGGTCGACCGGGGATGGTATGGGGTCGACCGAAGACACGCCTATAGTCACTTTTTGACTATAAATATGAGTTCATTCCCATTGAAAAGTGGTTGAACATTTTGGAGCTTCTAAGCACTCTTTGAGGAGTTTGGAGAGAAGAAAAAAGGGATGAACTAAGAGAGATTAAGGGGTCATTAGTAAAGCTAAAGCTTGGATCATTAAGTTAAATCATCAAGTAAGCTTTACTTTTATTAATCATATGTTTTATGCTTTGAGTAAATTATTGGTAAATGATTTGTAGCATATAAACTATGATGTGTTAAATCCATTACCTTCATTCAATCTTTGTTTTAGATTGTGATGGATTTCTCGCTTTGATTCAAACCAAGTTTTGTGTTAAAACTTTATAAATCATGTTTTGTTAAAACCTTTGATTTGTTTTATAAACATGTTTCATTAACTTGTTTGAATCATCTTTGTTGTTTTCATTCATTTGAATCTTAAGTTAAACCTTTGTTTTTGAAAACAACATAGCATAGCACATGCATCACTTGATTAGGCTTAAACATTTACATTCAACTTGTGATCTTTTGATTTTCATATCATTAACAAGTTTGTAGTTGTTCAAGTGATTTGCATATAACTTCAATCAAATCTTTTTATGTGCATTAAACTTTTGAATTGCTTTAAGCATATATTTTGATTAAGCTTTAATTTTAAACTTGATTGAAGTTTTCACACACACACCTCATAAACATTCATCTTTGTAATTCTTAGTGTGTTTGTGTGAGTTGTTTTACAATTTCATATTCGCCTATTTAGAGGCAATTTTTATTGAGCTTAATTGTAATCTCTTAGAGTGTTTTGTGAAGACACTTTCTTTGAGAGAAGTCTTTTATTGTAAAGGTTCTTGCTAAGCCTTTGAAAAGCATATTGTATAGGTTGTTGTTAAGCCTTGAAAAACAAAATTGTAAGGTTATTGCTTAGCCTTGGAAAGCATAGTTGTAGAGGTTATTGCTTAGCCTTTTGAAAAGCATAATAGTGGAAATCCGGTGGGGTGTGAGGAACACAAGCCGGTAGTGGATGTAGGCATTGAGGCCGAACCACTATAAATCTTGTATTGTGGTGATTGCATTGTGGTGATTGTGTCTGTTTAAGCTTCCGCATTTTGTTTGTTTAATCATCACATGTGACTAATTGATTTAAAGAAGTTAAAATTGGTCATAATTAGTCATAAAGTGTAGCTCACCCTATTCACCCCCCTCTAGGGTTAGGATCTCCTCGGACTTTCATAAACCGGATCCAGAGAGTGAAATTTAGGACTAATTAAATTTTTATCCTTTAGTCCTAAAGATCGTAAGTCCGCTGTGAGGATATTACATTTCAAACCTCAAGACATTAATGAATTACGGAATTCATACAAATCTAGGCATATGAAATATCAAACAATGAATAATACTTCTCATTAAATTTAAAGTTTCATTTAAAGATAAGAGCAAAACTAATCAAGGAGTTAATATATTACATCGGCCAACCCAATAAATAAGGCCAATAAAAGAACAAATCAATGCATGTGAAAGTTCTAACAAGGAATAAAAAAGGAGTAAATAAATCTAATGCGTATCCCCCATGTGACGCTCTAGTGCCAGGTAGGATGACGCTACTCTACGTCATCGGCACGCCACTCTCATGCCTCCTCTGCTGGTTGAAGATCCTCTGAGATCTCCTCACCGGCCTGCTCCTCGTAATAAAAGTAGTCACCTGATGTGTCTGCACACCAAGGAATAGAGTCAACAACATGTTGAGCAATAGATAAGCAAAGCATAATAAACATGCATGTATCAAAATAGAGTAATGACAAGTATATAATCATGAGAATACAAGAATAATGAATCTATGCATAAAGCAAGAATAATAATAATGAGAAACAACAACAGGAATCCTAGCAATCATCTAACAATAACCACTATCCATACAATGCAATACAAGAATAAGAGGGAGACTCCAAGGATGTCCAAGCCATCTCCCGAGGTTCCAGTAACAATCCAATCCGGACTACTGATACCAAAGTCTGGCTCCAGTAGGATCCAAGCTCCCGGTCCTGGGAATAGCAGCACGGTCCAAGCCCGCTCCCAGCTATTCTATGCCATAGACGCCGTCCAACGCCGACTGCCCACCCCGACAACCGAGTAACCGGTTCGTCATTAAACCCCAAACTACAGATGGCTATGATACGCTACAATAATAAAGTGGTTTTGACACAAGGACAACAAGACAAGCAAGTCTGGCTAGTTCCATGTACAAGACAAGATCAAAGGGATTATCTCATTCAAGACAATACAAGACAAGCAAACCACGTGATAATCCCCTTTTCATTACTAGCCAGTCATGTTTATCAATACATTACACAGGTTCCTAAGTACAATCTTAGTCAGGTCCAAGTCCTAAATTCTATAAGAATTTATGTTTCGTAATTAGTTAAGTATCTTATGTCAAGAGATTGTGCAAGGAATAATATCAACGGATACAAATCATAAATCAAGGAAGAATTACAATCCAATCTTAGGCAAATGGTGTCATCCATGTATTCCACCAGTTATCACAAAGTACATGGGGAATTTGGATCGATGATACTCCTAGGGAAATCCCTTAGTGTACAATCATGTTAAGTATCAGACGATTCAGTTTCATATGTATTCGGTTATCATATGTAATACATGAATACCTAGACAACCTATCGAAGCACACCAAGCCACATGCTTTGATTTCAATTCCCCACTAATGGTCAACTGAGAATAGGTTCATGGTTTCGAACATCTAAGGTCAAATCCTAGGTTAACAGTCTATTTTCTAATAAACATGAACATGATCATTAATCCAAGCATTTACATCACTTTCCGACCTCCGATCATTATGAAACTAGAACCATTGGATTCTACGTCTCAAGGGCTTTCCAATGTATATTATACGTAGAAATCCAACGGGCGGATTAAAAGTTATGGGTATTCCAAAATGATCCATTTATATGTTCCTACGGCTAACCGACATGATGGATGTCGGCTGACCGACACCTAACCTATGAGCTGACCGACATTCATTTCGCTCTCTGGTTTTGGATCCGAGAACAGTGTCAGCTGACCGACGTTAATGTGTCGGTTGACCGACATGAAATTGTCGGCTGACCGACGCTCAAAAGGCCAAAATATGGCTCTCTGGTTTTCTGACCGACATGAGCTCGGCTGACCGACACCCTGATGTCGGTTGACCGACACCGAGTCGAGAGCTGACCGACGTTCGTTGCGTGCAATTTTCCAGATTTCATCGCTCTCTGGAATTTGAACCGAGTCAGTGTTGGCTAACCGACGTGATGGTGTTGGCTGACCGACATGAACTGACACTGAACCGACAGTATGGGATTCATACTGTTTCAAGCCATTTCTGAACACTTCTGTCCCAATTCATTCTCCTACATTCCAAGCCTACCAAAAGGCTACAACCTGCATAAAATAGAGCCTCCTGCTCTCCCCATCATTCCATCCATCCATTCATTCCATTCCATTTTATCAAATTAAAAACCTCCAAAGCTACTATTTTAACAATTAATTCAAACCAAATATTTCCATAACCACAACTTGGAATTTGGGTATTCTAACAAGAAACATCATCAATCAAAAAAACAATACGGACATATATATATTATGAAATGCATATCTACTTGCCTCAACCAAGAAAAAGATTGAAAATTAGGTGAAACTTGAGGAGAAGCCTTTCTATCATGAAATCCCAAATCTAACCCGACAAACACAACCTAGAACGCAAAGGAGAAGAAAGAAAGGAAAAAAAATCAAGATTGAACTAATCTAAACCAAATAGAAGATCATAGAAAATATGAGATTGAGGGAAATCTTACCAAATTGGTACTGGAAGAAAGAGAAGATCAAGATGAAGAAGTTTAACGGATCGGATCTTCAAGTAGGATCTTCTAGGGTAGAGTTCTAGCTTGAGAAAGGAAAAATAAAAAATGGGGGCTGTTGTTCTCTCTTTCGTTGCAGAGAATGAATAAGAGATTAGGGTTAATCTCATTTAAGAAGAAGGGAAGAAGGAAAAGACTAGTTTGCCCTTAAGTGGGTCCGGTGAAGAATGGACCACTTGAAGGGTTTCTGATTGTCGGATCGCGATGAGTCAAGAGACAAAAATTATCAGCGCGACGAAGCCTTTCCAACGAATCCAAAAATCATGGCGTTTGGAATATTTCGGAAAAATACTCATTTTTTCCTAAATTGCAAACTACCCCCCTGCTATGATCAAACGAACTCGGAATCGAACGAAACTCCGCAGACACTATTCTAATGCTAAAAGAAACTCACTCATGATCTAAACCTTCTTAAAGGCATTTGAAATATTTCAGAAAAACACTCAATTTTTCCTAAATTGCAAACTACCCCTGCTATGATCAAACAAACTCGGAATCGAACGAAACTCCGCAGACACTATTCTAATGCTAAAAGAAACTCGCTCATGATCTAAACCCTCATACACATCTAAAATATAACTAAATAAAATAATTAATAATAAAAGGGTCAACGGGCCGGGTTTCGGCCCAACTGACCCAATAAGGTCACGAACCTTACAACATTGATGTTGAGAATAACATTAAAGAAATAAATGTGTTACTGGTTTCTGCCCCTGCTTTTGAGAGGAGTCATTGACAACCCAAGCCAGAGATCTTGACTCCATTGGCTACCCCACCTGTTCCATCAATTGAAGAACCGCCCAAGCTCGACCTAAAACCACTACCTGACACCCTCAAATATGTGTTTTTGGGCCCAGCTGAGACTCTCCCCGTCATTATAGCCTCGGATTTGGAAAAAGTCTAGGAACAACAATTGATTAAGATTTTGAAGGATCACAAAGAGGCTATAGGCTGGACAATTGCTGATATAAAAGGAATAAGCCCATCTGTGGTTCAACATCAGATCCATTTTTAAGAAAATGCAAAAACTTCCAGAGAACCACATTGGCATCTTAATCCATCAATGAAAGATGTCGTAAGAGTGGAGGTTCTGAAACTACTGGATTCAGGTATCATTTACCCTATTTCGGACAGCTCATGGGTGAGCCCAGTCCATGTTGTGCCAAAAAAGCCCGGGATAACTGTTGTAAAGAATGAGGGGAACGAGTTAGTGCCCACAAGGACCCAGACGGGCTGGCGAGTCTGCATTGACTATAGAAAGTTAAACCCGGCCACCCATAAAGACCATTTTCCCCTCCTATTTATTGACCAGATGCTTGAGAGACTAGCCGGTCATGCTTTTTATTGTTTCATTGATGGATACTCCAGCTACAATCAGATACCCATAGCACCCGAGGACTAGGACAACACAACTTTTACATGTCCTTTTGGTATTTTCGCCTACTGGCGCATGCATTTTGGGATGTGCAATGCACCTGCGACATTTCAATGGTGTATGATGAGCATATTTTCGGACATGGTCGAGCGATTCTTACAGGTGTTTATGGATGATTTTTCGATCCATGTGAGTAGTTTCTAAGAATGCTTGCATCACCTGAACCTTGTTTTAGAGAGATGTCAAGAGAATAATCTTCTTTTGAATTGGGAGAAGTGACATTTCATGGTGAAAAGAGGAATTGTCCTGGACCATGTTATTTCTGAGAATGGCATCGAGGTCGACAAGGCCAAAACTGATATCATTTCCAACCTGCCACCACCAAAAACGGTGAAGAACATCAGATCTTTCTTAGGCCATGTAAGTTTTTATAGACGGTTCATTAAGAGTTTTAGCTAGATAGTTTCACCCTTATGCAATATGTTATCTAAGGATGTGCCTTTTGTCTTCAATGACCCTTGCCTACAAGCATTTGAACAATTGAAAAAGGAGCTGACCTCTACCCCGATAATAAAAGCCACCTGATCGGACAATTCCCTTCGAACTCATGTGTGACACTTCTGACCATGCTCTTGGGGCTGTTTTAGGACAGAGAGTGATCAAATCACCCCATGTCATATATTATTCCAGTAGGACCTTGAATGACGCTTAGTTGAATTACACAACCACAGAGAAAGAGCTGGTAGCTGTCGTCTTTGCCCTGGAGAAGTTTAGACCCTACCTGATTGGGTCTAAGGTAATAGTTTACACTGATCATTTGGCCCTTAGGTACCTGTTGATGAAAAAAGATGCGAAAGCCCATCTGATTAGGTGGATTCTATAGCTACAAGAGTTTGACCTTGAGATTCGGGGCAAGAAAGGTTCTGAAAATGTTGTAGCTGACCATCTCTCCCGATTACCTACGACCCCGAGCATGGGAGCATCTCATTGAGTGAGAGTTTCCCGAATGAACAGTTGCTAAGTGTCTCCCATTTCCCTTGGTTTGCGAATATCGTTAACTACCTGGTCATTGGATAGGTCTAAGTTTTTGTCTGAGGTTAAGCATTTCTTCTTTGATGACCCATACATGTTCAAGTATTGTCCAGACCAGATCAATAGGAGATGCATTCTAGAAGAGGACTTTTTAAGTGTGATATCCTTCTGCCATGACAATGTCTGTGGTGGGCATTTTAGTTCTAGGAAGACCGCTGCAAAGGTGTTGCAATGTGGATTTTACTGGCCTACTCTTTTCAAGGATTGTCACACGTTTTGTTTGCACTGTGAGTGTTGCCAGAAATTAGGCGGAATTACGCGGAGGAACATGATGCCTTTAAACCCGATGCTTATTGTGGAAATTTTTGATGTTTGGGGCATAGACTTCATGTGTCCATTTCCAAGTTCCTTCGGCAACTTTTACATTTTGCTTGCTATAGATTATGTCTCCAAATGGATAAAGGCGATTCCATCTAGAACGAATGATCGTCACATGGTTATCAGATTTATTAAAGAAAACATCTTTTCTAGATTTGGTACCCCCAGGGAGATTATCAATGATGGTGGGAGTCATTTTTGTAATAGCACCTTCGAGAATCTAATGAAAAAATATTATATCACGCATAAGGTTGCTACTCCGTATCACCCACAGACTAGCAGACAAGTGGAAGTGTCCAATAGGCAAATAAAGCAAATCTTGGAAAAGACAGTCAGTCCTACCTGAAAAGACTGCTCTTCAAGATTGACTGATGCTTTATGGGCTTATCGGACTACCTATAAGACCCCGATCGGAATGTCTCCATATCGATTGGTCTTTGGAAAAGCATGTCATCTGCCGGCAAAATTGGAGCATAGTGCTTACTGGGCCATGAAAATGTTCAATTTTGATTTAGCTAAAGCCGGTAACCTACGCAAGTTGCATCTCAATGAGCTGGAGGAACTTAGGAATGACGCCTATGAGAATGCCAAGATTTATAAGGATCGGATGAAGAAAAACCACGATCAATCTATTTTGAGGAAATCCTTTGAACCAGGCATGAAAGTTCTTCTGTATAATTCTCACTTGCATCTCTTTCCAGGAAAACTGAGATACCGTTGGACTGGACCTTTCATTGTGCGCATTATCTATTTTCATGGGGCAATTGAGATTGAGAACCCCAAGAATGGGGATGTTTTTAAAGTCAATGGAAAAGAGGTTGAAACCTCTTCTGGAGCTTAAGGACAAGGATGTTGAAGAGACCCTTCTTCAGGACCCTGTGTATGTTGCATAAGTAATTTTCAGGGTCATGTCGGGCTGACAACATGAAATTTAGCACTGGTTGGTAGGCAACTGAATAATCATTTTTTGCATCAACTCATGGTAAGGCATTCCAATTTTTTTTCCTTGTCCATTTATCATTTCACATTTTGTATTGCATATCATTGAGGACAATGTTTGGTTTAGGTTTGGGGGTGTGACACTGCATTGCACACATGTATTTGCATGTAAATATTTAGATTTAAAAAAATTAAGATTTTTTTCAAAAAAAAATCCAAAATTTTCCATGGGATTTTAGCTTGTTAACAAGTTTCAATATCTTAGTTTAGTATACTATCCAAATCCTAAAAAGAGTGTCACAAAATCAAGTCTTGGAAAAATTCTTGCACATTTAGCCACATGAAGTGTAGTCTAAGTGAAGAGTGGGCACATCTAAGTGACCCTGACAAATCACTAGTGGAGACTAAACCAATTGAGTGTAGAGCCTTTCTAGTCCTCCAGGGTAAGGACTCTTCTGCGCTAATTCCGAGTAAAATGAAGAGCTACTCAAACTCGTAGTTTTTGGCATATTTCTTCTATCTCATTAGTGCCTATTTCTTTCCAACCATTGAGGGTGTTATCAAAATTGCGAACTAACCTTGACTTGTAGCTTGTGAGCGCCTTTCTAAACCTAGTAAAGTGATGATAGGCAATCTAAGATTAAAACCCCATGGCCATAAAAAACCTACCCATAAAAATATTTCCATAGTAACCCTTTTTGAACCTTTATCCTTTTTTCATTTTTCCTTAAAAATTCCCAAAGCCTCTCCACCCAAATAAAAAGCCTTCAACCCATTGTTTTTTAGAAGTGTAAGGAAAAGATGAAGAAAGAAGGAAGTGTGCATTCTTGATACTTCACATGATCTCTCCTAGGGAAAAGTCTTCTCGAAAAAAAAAAAAGGAAAAAAAGAGAAAAAAAAAGAAAAGGAAAGGAAAGTTGAAATTCATGGGAAGACAAGAAAACATAGAACTACAAAAAAAAAAAAAATGGTGAAGATGAATCAAAGAAAAATCCTTCAAAGAAAACTTAAGACTTTACATTCTCAGAAACCCTAAAGCCTCATTTTCCATATTTTTACCAAAACCTTTTCCCTAACCCCATTACAACCAATAAAAAACCTATTGGATTTCAGGAAAAGCTAGGATGTTCAACAAGTGAGAAGTTGAGTGAGCATTTTCACTCTCAGTTAAATGGTTGTCCTTTCCATGAGATAAATTCTCTAAAAATTCTTCGTTCTCAAAAGAAATGTAAATCCTTTTGCCTTGCCAATACTCACATATAGAGTGATGAGTCAGAAAATCTAAGGGATTTTATTTCTGAGAGTATGACTGTGAGGCTGAGTCAAAACAAATGGATTTATAAGGTGATCAAAGTTGTGTTTTCTCAGAACCCAAAACCGTACAAGTGTTGGCTAAACTCACTCAAATACACTCCAGGACTTGAGCAGCATTGAAAGAGTTTTAGCAATTGGATAGTGTTCTAAACTTGCGCTCATTTTTATTAGCTTGCTAAAAACCCGAGGATATAAATAAAAAGAATTTTGTGGGATTTATTCGCTGAAAACCCTCATGAGACAAAACTCGTCCACTAGGAAAACTTAGGGGTTTAAATGGCTTGTTACACGAGCTAAGTTCAACCACGATTCCTACGAAAGTGAGTTAGGATTATTTTTTATCATTTTCTGCATTTAGTTAGTTTTCTTTTATTTTGCTCGGGACTAGCAAAATGTAGGTTTGGGGGTGTGATGAGTTCACAAAAGACACACTTTCATCGCATTTTTTTATGAGTTTTCAAATATAAAAGAACTCAAAACACTATTTTTAGCATAAAAATCATAAATTTCCTCCCCATCATGCTTTGCTCATATCTTTCCATTATAGATGGTCATTTGTATGCATTTATATGAATTTCAATGGCCTCCATACAAAATATGTTAAAAAATACTCTCAATTATGTTAATTTCTCATTGTAGGTATTAATTGAAGATTAATTTGAAGATTAAAGTTGAGATTCAAGAGTTAAACAGAGTAAGGATAAGTTTGGAAGACAATTGGAAGAAGAAATGACAAATTATGCCAACAATAAGAAGAAAAATGAAAGACCTGGGTTTGTATTTTGACCATATCTTTTTACTCGGGTGTCCAATTGAGGTGACCTTATAAGCTTTGGAAAGCTTGTTCTAAGATCTACAAATCATATTTCACGATATTTTTTCCAATTCGGACGTTTCAGTGTTCAAAATCGCACATCAATCTGTGAACTGTTTTCTAATTTGGGAATAACATTCATATGTTCATATTTCCAGTCTTGTGAAGTCCCACATCGGAAAGAAATCAAAAGAGAGCAAGGCAAATGTTTCTATATAAGGAAGGGAGCTCTAGGCATCAAAGACACAAGCAAGGAGAGCCCCCTCCTCTTTACTTAAGCTTTTCATATAATTGAGAGCAATTGTAGAGAGAAAGTGAGGAAAGCCTTGTAAAAAATAAAGATTTGGAATGAAAGCTTTGTCTTCTCAAATGGGTGGCTAATCCCTTTGATTGGATCTTCTAGATGAAGCTAAGTTAATGCTATTCCTTTTTGTTTATTGTCTTTATTCCCTTTGTTTATGTACTTAATATGCTAGAATATATTTTTCTTCATTACAATGTGCTACCTTCCATGCTTATTTTCTATCTTAGCATTCTTTTTACTATCTATGCTAAGGTTTGATAAATCATGCTTAGGATTCGTTAATTTCTTTTGATGGATTATGCTTAATTTTGATAGATAGTCATTAGGAATCTTTTCTTTTATGAACGGTAGAAAGTCTTAGCTATTAGATTGTTAATTTTTATGTTAGAGCTTTAAAGTTATATTTTCCAAATCTAAGCATTGATTTGTCATTAGATTTGAGTATTTGTTTGGGAAAAGAGAAGAGCATTAGTGTTGGATTAGTGTCACTTAGTAGATTCTAGATGATTCAATCTATCATTAGTATTGCTTGTTATTTATTTTACTTACTTTAGTTAGATTCCATTCACAGTCACACACACTTATTCACTTATTTTAATTCTCACACTCCATTTCTCTATTCACACCATCATATCCATTAGCTTATTTGTTCTTACCCTCTATGTGTTTGTTTCTATTCCTTCTTTGACTTTACACTATTTTAGCACACTTATTTTCATTTTCATCCATTCATTCCCTATCTTACTCACTTGTTATTAGCTCATTTCCATAGATGTTTTTATTTTCTTTTTATCTCTTGATCTTTCACTTCTTGTTTTCACACACTCATTCACTTGATCTATCTAACATTGCTCAATTGTTCTTGTATTAGCCTTGTCATTTTGCTTTTGTTATTAACTTGCTACTAATCTTGTTATTGGTTTGTTCTCACTTGAGTTTTTTCAATTTTTACTAACATCTCTTTGTTATCTAGTTTCTTATTTTCTTTTAGCTTATATTTTTTTCCATTGTTATTATCTTGTTTTGTGTTTCTATTATTTTTGTTATCTCAATTTGCATTTGTTAACTATATTTGAGTTGATACTCCTTTTCATTGATCATTGTTATTTTCCTTGTAAGGATCCTCGTGGAAACTATATCCGGACTTCCACAGTCTATATTACTTGAGACAGTCGTATACTTGCGGAATCGCCATAAAAAAACAAGGAGGAAAGAGCTAAAAAGGAGGAAACTTACCTAAAATCTAGCATTTTCCACAAATAAAAGATATTATATTCTCTCACAAAAAAGGGCTATCTTGAGATATTTTGGGATATTCTCTATAAAAGTGACCCCATATGAGATCTAAGCCATCATTAAAAGCTTAAGGTCCCACGGGTTCGCCCACATGAGCCCGGTTTGACCACCTAGACACTAATAGGGGCTTCCTACCAATTGAGCCTCACTAAAAATTTTGGAAATCCTTTTCCCTCAAAGATCTTCTTACCAAAAGCATACAAAAATGGTCCCATGCCTCATTTGATTTGATCAGACTATTGAAGAAAGCCAAAAATTGAAGCCCTATGTGCTTCCAAACTTCAAATCATTCCCACCTCATGTATCAAATTGAGCAAAAAATCTTGAAATAATAATTCCACCAAAATCCAAAACCACTCCCATGGACCCAAAATAGTCGCAAGAGTGACCAAAATCCAAATCTAGACCCGCTTACTCATCACATACAGCCTCTTAGGTCATAAGGCCAAAAACAAAGAATTATCCAGACCCCATGACTTGCCACGTACATATAGCTTGTTAGGTAAAAAAAAGAAAACCCTTCTTGGCCGCCCGATGCACCACATAAAGGCTCTAGGTTCACAAGGTCAGAAGAAGCAAAAATCCAAAATCCAAGAATTTCAAAAACCAAATATACATCCCTTAGGCCATTTTAAAAAGTTTTCCTTGAGATGGTGCATTATCCCTCTCACTACCATAAATTCCCTTGGAAACTCAAATAGCTACTCCATCAAAAAGAAACTTGCTCAAGACTCTAGGTCAAATCAAAATCTCTCCTTCAAAGTTTAAAATTCTCTTCAAGGTACACCTACTCCAAAGTTATCCAACTCATTGTTGTACCTTGAGGGGGTTACTGTTGACACCAAAAATGCCACTCTAGCCTCTTCATACATCTTCAACATAAAAAAAAAGTGTCATGAAGCTGCTTCAAGCCGTACAAGTGAGATTTTCAAAGTTTCTACACCATTTTGGAGAAGTTTCAATGTCATTTCATGTACAGGGATCCTTATCGCGATAGAATGGACAACAACTACTACATGCATCAAATCTTCTCGAATCATCTAAAACTTCAAGATCATTCAATACAGCCATGAGGAGTTTGCACATTAAGTGTTGGGCCATTTCATCACCATTTAGCCTGGTTTCACTCTTTTAGAAACTCAACGGCACCTTCCGACGACAGCGGTGTTAGGAACCCTTCTTCTCGAAGCAGAGCACATACTTGGTCTCGAAATACTACTAGGAGGCTTTACATCAAGTTTCAAGCCATCCTGACACCTTTTGGCCTAAAGTGCAAATTAAAGTCGCATTCTCCTCGTGACAAAGTCAACCCTTCCGGTGACAAAAATGTCGAAGACAACATCTCTTCAAATCAGAGCATGCGGATGATCTTACTCCCAAGAGGCTCTATGTCGAATTTTGGGTCAATCCGACATCGTTTAACCCAACATCAATTCTCTGGCTGCAAAACCAGGCCTCCAAGCGACGATGGCCACCGAACTCATTATTCTTTAGAAACGGCTCATGGATGGTTTCAGAATACTCCCAAAGGGCTAAATATTATGTTTCGGGTCATTCCCAAAATCATTTGACCCAACTTCAGCCCCTCGGTAAGAAAATCAGGTCTATTGGCGATGGAGCCCATCGGGTCAATGAAACACAAATAAGAGTTGACGAATCATCTCAAAAGTCTTCTGGGAGGCTCCCTTTCACATTTTAGGTCAATCGGATATATATCGTTTGACTTTACTTCAAAGCGCGATATTTTCCTCGCGATAGATTGAGTCTACTGGCAATAAGACCCCTAACAACTTCAAAAATGAAATTAAGGCCTATGGTTGGTCTTATTTCATGCCCATGAAGCTTCACTTCAAATTTGAGGTCATTCCGACATCGTTTGGCCTAGTTTTGGCTTCTAGCGACGAATTGGCGCCTCCACGCAAAATCGTTTTCGGCTTTTCCGTAAAATTGGAAACTCCACTCTTCATTTTGCGTGACTTTTATTATAACCCAAAAATAGATTTCTGCAGCTATCCGACCTGGGAGTGCGGGGAGGGAATTAGCCAAATCCGCATGTGTGAGGAGATCTAAGTTGCATCACAACATAAATATTTTCGCGGAAACTTCGTGGTATTGCGACCCGGAGTCCGTAGCCATCAAATCTCGTGTCGCACTCGACCGTTTAGCAAAGTTGTGATCAAGTGGCCTATCATCAGACTAGTGCACATACAACAGAGAATAATACAGAGCTAATAAAAACATGATATTTCTTACCCAATTATTCAAGTTACAAATTATAAATGTATATTAATTACAACCCAAAGGAATAGGCTAATAGAAGTCAATACAAGAAATTAACTAAGTACAAATACTACCCCCAGAATGTGAAGCAGCTCCAGTGCCAAGCTCGACATCTAAGTGACATGATATCATTGGGACAACAAACTTCAGACACCTACAGCTCTATAGTCGTCTGCCGCGCTCCAGTTCAAGTAATGACTTGCTACCTAGAGCACCAAGGGTGTAGCATATCAGTCACGATGGCTTGGCAGGTGATAAATAACAAAATATAATATGTTTGTAGCAAAACAGAACCCAAACAGGCTGATAAGTAATAGAGTATGGAAGATAACGTACTAGGTAAATCATGCATGAAAAGAGATATTGTAAAGCATATAAAAGAATCGAGGTGCAAGTACATGTGTACTATCAAGTCCTGGCAAACCAAGGGGCAACCCACATAAGTTATTTCTCCATCACAGTTACGTGCGGCATGACCGTGACAGAGCCAAGTGCGAACCTGGAACAAGCAAGGCGTGCAATGCGGCCAGGGTGGCGGCTAACTCACAGTTGCGTGGATTTGGTCCACATACAAAGAAAATGATAAAGATTTGAGAATCGTTGATAGTACCACATTATGTTAGCAGTTTACACGTGATATTCGAACAATACGTTTTTTCACTTTTTTCCTTGAATTTTGGGCCAGTAAAACACCATATGAACCGTTGGAAACACGTAACAGTCCACACATGATTATACACTCAAATTTGAGTCGTTGATCTATCATGGATCTCGAGATATATCCAAAAAAAAAATGTGAACCATTTAATCTCATTTTATGGACTTTGTGGGATCATATATCAAGATCCGAACCGCTGATCCTCTTAGGAATACTAACGAATGTAGGCACCTCAGTTTGGCACCCTATGAGAGGTAAATCAGTCTACCTTGTTTAGTGATGCTCCAATTAGGTTCCAAATTAAAAATCACCACTTAAAATTGGAAGGACTTAGATGCATCTTTCCTTAAAAAATACCCTAGAGAATTAATTTCCCGAACCCCATTCAGTAGTGGAGATAGAAATAAATAAATGGGTAAATGAATGATAAAAATAGAGTTGTTGCTGGCCGGAGTGTGCAGAGAACCAACCAAGGCATTTAAGGTCCAGGTTAGCCACCGGGGTGGAAAATCAGAATTTAAAATGATAGTAGTAAGTCCTGTACCCCAGAATTCCCACTTGAAAAATCGCCTATCACTTCTAGTCCCCTGATCACCCCGAAAGTTGGCTTCTAACGATCTATTTGTCGAGGGCTTTCCGTTCATATATAGAACTTCAAAATCCGACGGGCGAATCCAAATCTGTGAAACCTGGGTCCTAATGATGATTGCCCGAACCAAACCCCACTGCAGCCCACCTTCTGGGCCCGAACCAATCTTCTCAAATCCGAACCCAGATCCAGACCTCATCTAAGACTTGACCCCAGGTCAACCTGAACCCGACCCAATCCAGCCCATTAAAACCCCACCTAAGGCCTTGGACCAAACTGCACCCATCTCACATGACCCGAACCCAAATCAACCTGGCCCAATACCTAGCCCAAACTCCTTAGCCCATCACTCGCATAAGGGATGGAGAATCCCAGATCTCTGGACTCTCTCAAACCCCCTTAAACCCTCTCCCTCATCTCTATCCCATTCAGGCGCGGATCTCACCTTCATCCATCTCCCATTGCAGCAGAGCAGCCATCGCCATCCATCTCCATCCTTGCAGAGAACTCCCTCTCAGTTCCTATCTCATTCCCCTCCGTCTCTCCATCCTGCACAGCAACCCTCGTGGAAGCCCATCCACGCCACCAGCACTCCTCGCCATCTTCATCGTCCTCTCCAGCCATCTTTAAGCAAGACCACCATCTCCACAGACCTCTCCATCATCCTCTCTCTTTCACCTGCCAGTAACCCATTTCTCCATCCACCTGCGCAGCATCTCAGGCCAACTCCCTGAACCTCTCTCTCTCTCACCCATCATCCTCTATTCTTCATCTTCATCTCACGCCAACCCTCTACCCCATCTCTGTTGTAAATAAGTGGGCCTCTAGGATAGGTTTCAAAAAACTTTTGACCCACTTGATGCAGGGATCAATTATCTAGAAGGCTTTAAAACCCGATCCAGAATGCGTACCCTCAATCTCACCCATCATGACCAGTAAATAACTCTATCAACAAGATAGAAACAACAACATACAAGCATCAAATAAATCTACAACATGCAAGGAAGTAGATTATACCTTTGGAGCTCGGTTGTGCTCTAATGGAGAATTTGCTACTTTCTTTTATGACGAACTCTTTCACGAATCAAATAGGCTTCTCTAAGACCCAATGATCTTCCACGCTATGACCCGTATCAGATTCTCTTTTTGTCAAGAAGATGGTGGGATCTCCAAGAGAAAACTACTAGGAACTCAAAGGAGGGAACTAGAAAGAGAACTAGGAGAGGGAGAAGAAGAAAACCATGTTTAACTCTTGCACACAAGGGAAGTGGACGTCCAACACTAGAAGTAGGACCCTCTTGGGCGTGAATCCCAATGTGGAATTATGCATGGATGTCCAGCCCTATAGCTCTCCTCTATTAATAGCTTTTGCAAGCCCTACTTACTAATTTACATTATAAGTCTTACTTCCAAATAATTAGTAACTATTTCTTCTTAATTGAAATAGAAGTCTTACTTCCATTAATTAATTAGTAACTTACCATATCATAATTAGAAGTCTCACTTCAAATATGATTAGTAACTTTCTAATAGAAGTCTTACTTCTACTAAAATTAGTAAGTTCACTATTACCACTATTAGAAGTCTCACTTCAAATAGAATTAGTAACTTTTATTTTAGAGTTCAATTACTAGAATTAGTATCTTTCTAATAATTGGGCTAGCGTGGGGACCACTAGGGATTCCTTAGAAAGTTGGCTTCAACTGGGATTCTCGACCCCACATCTCATGTGCAATCTGGGCCCACAGTTAATTGCAAATAACTCCACTATATAAATGCAATTGAACTCCAATCTTAGAAATATTACATAGAAGACCCTAAACTTACACATTACCACAAGTAGGCCCCTCTATCAATATCCATGGATCAATTGGACCTGTCTTCCAAACTAGATCCATATCTTATTATCCTTGAGCCCCAATTAATTATAATGATCATAAGTACCTTTCCAATCAACTCTTAATCAGAATGGGTCCGCACTTACCAATGATAAATCCATTATTTGGCACAAGTGGATATTAGAGATAGATTCCATCTTGACCATTGAATGTTCCCACAGCTCTACTACCACATACCCAAATCACCGACATGTTGACCTACAGTTGGCCTGACTCATTGGTAACTCAAAGCAAATGAATAGATAGAAACTTGAGTTCATTAATGTCTCAGGATTGAGAGCCTATTGCTATAGAATTATGAGAGTAAACCTTAAAGTAAGGACAGTGTTTATAACGTGCTTCTCATAGTCCTTCAATACATTCAATGTACCAGCATTATGATCCAGAATCTTACATTCTGATGATCGAGACAAATCACACTATCTCATAGTGATCAAAGTGCTGCAACCTTGTCAGTATGAGATGTCCAGTCTCATCACTGGTTGTGAAAATATTTAAATATAAGATTTGTCACACATGTCTCCTGTATGTGGATCTCATCCATACACATGTGTTACATCTAATATACTTGTGGACTCCGGTTCATCTCATGAACCATCATGCCATTCGTATTGGTTATGTGCAAGTATATAATAAATCACCATTCATCTCATGAAAAGTAAGCATGAATATATGAATAAATAAAGAAATTAATCAATTTATTATATCATCTACTGGATTGAGTCCATAAAACTAACAATCTCACCTACGCAGAGCACTCCACAGCCCACCGTGCCCCGATCCATCTTCATCCCACTCGATCACTCATCCCAGAACATCCATCTTCACTCCCCTCCATCACGCCATCTCCCCTCATCTATCCCATCTACGCAAATCCATTTGATGACCCTAGCCTTCCATGATCATTCTCTCTTCTCTTCTTCTTCACAGTCACCAATGCAAGTCACCACCTCCCTCAAATCGTCCCATCTTCCCTGGTCCCTGCGCAAGAGGCCCCTCCATCTCACCCCCATCCATCATCTTCCTCTTTCGTTTTTTCCATCTCCTCCCTCACATCCCCTGCCACCACTCTCCATCTTCATCTCATCATCCCAGCACCATCCCTCACCGTCTCTCTCACAACCGGACTCTGAAACCAGATCATCGCCCTCTTCTTCTTCCTCGTCTGCAATCCACTCCACGCACAGAGCTTCTCTCCGCCAGCTTCTTCCTCGAGTGGATCGCGACTCTCCCTTCAACGCCGGACTACGGCCTAGGTAGGAGCCTCCCCACCTCTCTTTGCTTTGTATCTGCTACGCCGCACCACCCCCTCTTTCTCTTTTATTTTCTTTTCCCTTATCTTCTCCCCCTGCATAAACCAAAACCTGGTGAGATCGTTCCTTATTCTTCTATGTCTTTCCCTCATTATGCTTAGTGATTTAATAGATTCTCCTTCATGAATGTTATTCAACTTCTGATTTTGTAAAGATTATTTGGAATATCTTTTACTTTTTATGCTTGATCTTGACATATCATGTTTTGGTTAAATTCATTTAATGGTTTGTGCTTGATCTTGATAAATAGTATTGAGATTTTCAACATATTGAAGTGAAGGGAGTCTTAGGTACTAATTAGAGAATTAATTTGTAAGAAAAAAAGTTTTCAAAGCTAAATCTTCCGATCCAAGGCAGTTGCTTGCACATTGGATTGAGTTTTGTTGGGATAAGACTATGAGTAATTTTGGAATGATTAAATCTATTTTGGTGAAATCCAATACCCTGATCTCTCTTTCTCTGATTAGTTTGTGTTTAGATTTCCTTTGATATCATTTTAGTTATTAATTTCTTGATTAATTGTGGTTTTAAATCCCTAGTGTGAAAACTGATCGAGGATTTTTGGATCTTGTTTCTACAAATCTCTGTGGATCGACCCGTATTTGCCATTATCTACTTAATAGAAGTTGTGTGATTGCGGTTAATAATTTGAGCACATCAAATTTGGCGCCGTTGCCGGGGATTTGTTCTTGAAAACAGTTTCAAAAATCTAATTTCTGATTTTTACTCTAGTTTAGTTTAGGAATTTATTTTATTACTTTTTAAACAAAAAAAAAATTTCCTTTTAGGATATTAGCTATTTAGCATTTTTTTTTCTTACTTTGGTATTGTTGATTTTGCAGGATTGAAGAAAGAAAGAAGTTACTAGATTTGGAGCACAAAGAATCTTCGATTAAGTTGCCAAAAAAAAAAGAAGAGAAGAATCTTGCAAAGAAACATACTCAAAGCGGGAAAGAAATTTTTGTTTTAGTAGTAGTTTTTTGTTTTTTAGATCCATTGTAGTAAGACTTTAAAGTGTAATAATTTTAATTTTTTTTAATTTTGGAAAGGCCCAAATTGTAATAGTTAGGGGCAGGGAAGGACGACAGTTGGACGATACTGTCTCTGCACCTCGGGTTGGTACACTGAGTCTAGGTATCAGTGGCCCGAGTCGACTCAATAGATCTTCCCCCATCTTGAGTGGGAGGTGAGTACTGAAACCCTACCCACGCCTCTTCAGTAAGTGGGTTAATTCATGGTTGTTGAAATTTGGCAAAAGTGTGATTGATTGAATGTCACACATTGATTAAATTGGAATCACACACTTAGTAAGGGCATTCACCCCCAAAAGATAAGGACCGGATTTCATCACCAGATTCTTGCCCATTAGGTTAACCACACCCCACTTTAGATACCAAGCCAATAATTTAAAATCAATTAGACATTGGCCCTTGGATCTTCGAGCTCATTAGGACGAAGACCATCAAAGGTTGCACCAATTGCGTTATTTGACCAAAGTTTATCTAAGAAATGCCTTGTCCAGAGTGTGGAGACAGCTAGACTGTTCGAGGCAAGGGTCCTTCAAACGGGTTAATTAAATAATCCTACCCTTACCTGGGGGCTGATCTATCAACTAAGGTTTCATAATACCGGATTGGAGGCCTAGGTGCACTCTTCAACTAGTTAGGAGCTGTCTAGTTGACATAGGCTAACCCATTAGATTGTTGGTGTGTTAACATTAAGGTGTGCTTGGTTTATGCAAACTTGGACACGTGAGAGAGGTCGTCTTGACCGAGTTGAATTATTTGAGATACCCATCAAGTTTGTCGAAAGTTTCTCAATTGATCCCAAAATGGAAAACCGAGAGAGAACTCTGAATGAGATGTTTGCACCCGCTTCTGCTACCCCACCCACTTGCATAGTTCTACCTGCAACCACTGCAGCCCAATTTGAGATTAGAGCTGCTACCATTAACATGCTTCCTAAGTTCCATGGTTTTGAGAGTGAGCAACCTTACATCCATTTGAACAAATTTCTGACAATTTGTCAGACATTTAAAAATCAGAACTTGGATGAACATAATGTCAAGTTAAGGCTCTTTCCCCTATCCTTAGAAGACCACGCTGCGGCATGGTTGAATTCTCTTGCTCCTAATTCCATAACAACATGGGATGGGTTGTCAAAGAAATTCATGGCAAAATTTTACCCAATGGCCAAGACAGAGAAAATGAAGGATGCCATTAGGAACTTTAGGGGACGACTTGATGAAGAGTTTTCTCAAACTTGGGAAAGGTTCCATGACCTTCTAGTTAAATGCCCACACCACGGGCTTGACAAAGCCCAGTTGGTCCACTTCTTCTATAGAGGACTAACCACTGCACAACGTACCTTGATTGAGTCTATGCACAAAGGGAAATTTATGAATCAGACTCCCAATCAAGCGTACGACTTTCTCGTAGAGCTGGCTGAAAATTCGCAAAACTGGAGTAACAATGATGGAGGATATGAGAGAGAAGAGATAGGGTCTAGAAAGCAAGGACTTTATGAGATGAAAACAGATCCTGATCTCAAAAATGTTATGGCTAGTCTGGTCAATGGGGTGAACAATCTAAGTAAGAAATTTGGGGTGAACAATCTAAGTAAGAAATTTGATGCATTTACAGTGGTGGCCAACAGGAACCCCCAATTAAGACCAGGATTCTTTGATGAATGTTGCATCTAAACCAAGTGCGATATGTGTCCTTTGTGATAGTTCTGAGCACATGGTGGAGTGCTGCCCAAATTTGTCGGTCGTTAAAGCTGAGCAAGCCAATGCCATCAATGGATATAGTACCTTTAGGAAACCTACACCAAATTCTTTTAGTCAGACGTACCATCCTGACAATAGGTTTCACCCAAATTTCTCCTATAGGCAGAGTGAGCCTATTCAGCAACAAAGTGGTGGTCCTCCGGGTTTCCAAAGGAACTTTTCAAGGCAAGGCTCTTCTCAGTACCCTCAGACGAACCAAGCTTTGGTTCCTCAACAGCCATATGTTGCTCCTCAACAGCCCAACAACTGTAGAACTCTAGTTCCTGACCCAATGGGAAATTACTCTCCCTCTGTCCCGCAACAGTCTTCATCTTTGGAAACTATGATGACTGATATGATGAAGCTGCAACAACAATTCATCCAACAGCAGCAGCAAACCAACACAGCCCAAGCCCAGTTGAATCAGGCTACTGCCCAGGCCATTGCCAAGATGGAAGTCCAACTTGGCCAGTTAGCGATTTCAGTAGGAGGGAGAGAGAAAGGGCAGTTTCCAAGTCAAACAGTTCCTAATCCAAAGGTACAGCCCAATGTTCAGAATGCTCTTAGAGGTCAATTTGGAATAGATAGTACTCCAGGACTACCCCATGATGAGGTACAAGCTATCCACACCTTGAGGTCTGGCAAGCAAGTGGACAACCAAGTCAAAATGCCTGAGGAAATGAATGTAAATGTGGGTGAACCAAATAAGGACAAGGGGGACAAGGGGCAAGATGTCCAAGAGAAAGGGGAGATGAACCAGGCTCCTATAGAACCATCCATTAACAACCTACATACCCAAGGCTCCTTATCCCCAGCGCTGCAGGACAATAGGAAGAATAAACATTTTGAGGGGATCTTAGAGGTGTTTAAGAATGTTCAAATCAATATCCCTCTCTTGGATGCCATCAAGCAGATACCTTCATATTCCAAATTTTTGAAAGATCTGACCACTCTTAAGAGAAAGACTTCGTCCCTAGGGAGGCTGTGATGGCAGCTCAAGCTTCAGGGTTGATCCAACAAACAATTGTTCCCAAATATAAAGACCCTGGATGCCCTACAATCTCTATCAGAATTGGAGACACAATGGTTGATAAATGTCTTTTGGATCTTGGGGCAAGTGTGAACCTTTTGCCTTACTCAGTATACAAACAGTTAGGTTTGGGGGAGCTCAAGCCCACAGATATAACTTTGAGTCTAGCAGATCGGTCAGTTAAGGTTCCCAAGGGAATAGTGGAGGATGTCATAATAAAGGTGAATGAGTTCTATTTCCCTGCAGACTTTGTCGTCCTAGATACCGAACCTGTCATGAATCCGGGCCGTCACATTCCTGTGATTTTGGGCCGCCCATTCCTTGCCACTTCCGATGCAGTTATCAGATGTAGGAATGGAGTAATGACATTGGCCTTCGGTAACATGAAGTTGGAATTGAATGTCTTTAATAATGGATTCCAGTCCCTTGAGATGGATAATGAGGAAGAGGTGAACATGTTGATGTCCTGATAGGTCAGACAATACAACAGTCCTGTTATCAGGACCCTTTGGAACAATGTTTGGCCCAATTCAACTTTGATATTGACATTGATGAATCCATTCGCGGGTCAATGCAATGTTGGACTCAGCCCCTCAAATGGATATTGGCCGTTGGAGAGAGAGAATAGAGCCCTTACCGGTTTCCACTTCGGTACCCGTGCCTTCCATTGTCGAGCCTCCTAAGCTAGAGCTCAAACCATTGCCTGAGTCATTAAAGTATGCTTTCCTTGGTAATGCGGAGACATTACCTGTCATCATTGCCTCAGATTTAGAGAAAGATCAAGAGGGGAAGTTACTTGGTGTGCTTCGCGCTCATCAAGAAGCTATTGGGTGGACCATTGCTGACATCAAAGGGATTAGCCCCTCTGTGGTAATGCACCAAATTTATCTTGAAGAAAATGCAAAACCCTCAAGAGAACCACAAAGGCGGCTAAATCCAGTTATGAAGGAAGTAGTTCGGAGTGAAGTGATGAAACTACTAGATGCAGGTATTATATACCCCATCTCTGATAGTAAGTGGGTTAGCCCAGTCCAAGTTGTACCCAAGAAGTCTGGTGTCACTGTAGTTGCCAACCAACACAATGAATTGGTCCCCACCGTGTCCAAACTGGTTGGAGAGTGTGCATTGATTATCGAAAGTTGAATGCCATGACAGGAAGGACCATTTTCCCTTACCTTTCATTGATCAGATGTTGGAGCGTCTAGCTGGTCATGCATACTACTGCTTCTTAGATGGTTATTCTGGATATAACCAAATTCCAATTGCCCCTGAGGACCAAGAGAAAACAACATTCACCTGTCCCTTTGGCACATTTGCCTATAGACGCATGCCTTTTGGGCTATGCAATGCACCCCGACATTTCAACGGTGCATGTTAAGTATTTTCTCTGACATGGTGGAGAGGTTTTTGGAAGTCTTCATGGATGATTTCTTTGTCTTTGGGTCTAGCTTTGAAGAATGTTTATCTCATTTGACACTTGTGCTAAAGAGATGTGAAGAAAAGAACTTAGTACTCAATTGGGAGAAGTGTCATTTCATGGTGCAAGGTCGATTTAATTGCAAACCTACCACCTCCTAAGACAGTGAGGGAGGTGAGATCCTTCTTGGGCCATGCTGGCTTTTACCGTCGTTTTATCAAGGACTTCAGTAAGATCTCGAAACCTCTGTGTGATTTGTTGTCCAAAGATGCTTCATTTGAATTTACTCCTGATTGCTTGGCTGCCTTTGAAAAGCTAAGGACGGAATTGACCTCAACACCTATCATTCGGCCTCCTGATTGGACTCTGCCGTTTGAGGTCATGTGTGATGCCTCCAATTATGCAATTGGTGCCATCTTAGGGCAAAGAGTTAATAAGCTTCCTCATGTGATTCATTACGCTAGTAAGACTCTGAACGACGCTCAACTCAACTATTCCACCACGGAAAAGGAGTTGTTGGCAGTCGTATTTGCTCTGGAAAAGTTTAGACCCTACCTGATAGGCTCAAAAGTCATTGTATTTACTGATCATGCTGCCCTTAAGTACCTTCTCACAAAGAAGGATGCGAAAGCTAGGCTGATTCGGTGGATTCTCTTATTGCAAGAATTTGATCTCGAGATTCGAGATAAGAAAGGGTCAGAAAATGTGGTGGCTGATCATGTGTCCCGATTACTTGTAGAGCCTACTGTTGAGTCCTTGCCTATCTTAGAAACATTTCCTGATGAGCAACTTATGTCAGTCTCACATGCTGAAATCCCATGGTATGCAGACATTGTGAATTACCTTGTTACAGAGCAAATGCCAAGTTCTTGGACTAAGCAAGAAAAGTGTCGTTTTCTATCTATGGCAAAATGGTATTTTTGGGATGAGCCATATTTGTTCAAGTATTGCCCCGACCAGATCATTCGACGATGCATCCCCAACTGTGACCAAAGAAAAATTCTTGCATTTTGCCATGACCACGCTTGTGGTGGACATTTTGGGGCAAAGAAAACCGCTGCAAAAGTTTTGCAGTGTGGATTTTATTGGCCATCCTTATTCCGTGATTCACATGATTATTGCAAAACCTGTGATCGTTGTCAACGATTAGGGAGAATCACAAAACGGAATGAGATGCCCCAACACCCAATCCTGATAATCGAAATTTTTGATGTTTGGGGCATTGACTTCATGGGCCCTTTCCCAGTGTCATATGGCTATCAGTACATTCTAGTTGCTGTGGATTACGTGTCAAAATGGGTGGAGGCAATAGCTTGCAAAACAAATGACCACAAGGTGGTAGTTCAATTTCTCAAGGAAACCGTGTTTGCTCGTTTTGGTATTCCCCGTGCAATCATCAGTGATGGGGGAAAGCATTTCTGTGATCGCGTCTTTGCGGCCTTGATGGGGAAATACTTTATTACTCATAAAGTAGCCACCTCATATCATCCACAGACGAGCGGTCAGGTTGAAATCTCCAACAGAGAGATTAAGACCATCCTTGAGAAGACAGTCAATCCCACTAGAAAGGACTGGTCATTGCGCTTGAGTGATGCTCTGTGGGCATATAGGACCGCATATAAGACTCCAATCGGAATGTCCCCTTATAGATTGGTCTTTGGGAAGTCTTGTCACCTCCCTGTCGAGTTGGAACATAGGGCATATTGGGCGATCAAACGCCTCAACTTTTCTCTCGATAGGGCAGGGGAGACTAGGAAACTTCAGCTTGATGAGCTGGAAGAGCTCCGAAATGATGCATATGATTGCGCCAAAATGTACAAGGACCGAATGAAAACCATGCATGATAGGCATATTCTCAGGAAAGAATCTCACCCGGGCCAGAAAGTTCTATTGTACAATTCCAGGTTGCACTTGTTTCCTGGAAAGTTGAAGTCTCGTTGGACTGGACCTTACATTGTTCATATTGTTCATCCCCATAGTGCGGTTGAGGTCGAAAGTCCCAAGGATGGTAATATTTTCAAAGTCAATGGTCAAAGGGTTCCGGATGCTGAATCTATACCTCTGGAGGATCCTGCTTACCAGGATTGATTGAGCACTGGATCTGACAGTGTATTTTCTGTGTATATTATGTACAGTGATTACCTGCTTTTGTTGTCTTTTATTTTGTCTAACTTTGGCATGATGTTGCAATTCCAAGTTTTTCTCAGGTGCCCTCCTGTACTTTTATCCCCCATGTTTCATTGATCATTGCATTTCATTTATTTAACATCGAGGACAATGTTCATGCTAGGTTGGGGGGTGAGAACAAACACACTTGTCCATCTTTAGACAAGAATTTCACACTCTTCTTATTTGATTTTCTAGGATTTTTAGGAAAATTTTCAAAAAAAAAAATGTTATTTGTGTTTGAGAAAGGAAACTTCAAAGAGGGATTTTTATGAAACGAAGATACCTCGAATTTTGGAATTCTCGATGCTTTGGGCAAAAGAAAACAATGGTTTACTGTTTTGTTTAAGGAAAGGATTTTTGGAAAAGTGCTGAATCTTGATCCTTCACTTTTACACAGGTGGTATATATTTTCAAGGTTTTAAATGTGAAGCTATGATTTCCGTTGACGATTGGATTGAAAATATGATGAAAAAACCGACCCTTAGTTTTACAGTTTCCTGGTTCAACTGGATGGATTTTATCTACAAACCGGTGAGTTAATTCAGGCACATGGAAAGGGCTGCCTATTGTTGGAAAGTAAAAAAAAAAATAGTTAGAAATCTTGAAAGGAATAAAAAGTTTTGTAACTAGTTTGGGTTCGTAGCCTTTTTAACCCGAGCCAGTAAGCCCGTAGGGGTATTTACATACCTAATGCCCTAAAGCCATCTGGTTTGGGAGTCATTGGCCTAATGCTCGTTACATGGGTTAATTAGAAAGCTTAAGGGACCTAGGCGTCAAACTCACATATCTCAAAAAAAAAAAAAAAAAAAAAAAAAAAAAATTGTGCAAAAGCCGTCATGGTCGCCTTGAGAGGAAAACTGCTTTTCTTTGTTGAGGTTCGGTTGCCCAAAATTTTGGATTGAAAATCGTTTCCACGGAAGTTTCTAGCTAATCATTTGAGACTTATGTCTTTTTACGTATACACACTTTTTCACCGTACACGATCAACTTAGCATGATATTGAGAATTTCTGACCAAAAGATAGGATTTGTAAACCAAATTTCAGACTTAACTTTGAAAATTCTGAGAATCGAGAATATCGGGTGTTTATAAATCTTCTTTTGGAAAAGTTTCATTTGGTTTTAACTTTGAAAAAAAAACAGAGAGAGAAGAAAAGAATTTTGTGGGTAAATTCACTGCAAACCCTCACGAGACAACACTCGTCCACTAGAGGTAATCTAGTGGTTTAACGGCTTGTTGCATATGCTAAATGCAACCGCGATTCCTGCGAAAGTGAGTTAGGATTTCTATTTTCAACATTTAATTTTACTTTTTACTCTTTTTCTTTTTGCTCGAGGACTAGCAAACTTTAGGTTTAGGGGTATTTGATATGCATGGCATAATACTAATAACTACCCTTTTATTTGAATTTACTAGTTGTTTATTTTGTCTTAAATGTTCTAATTATAGTATTGTATTTTTCTTATTATGCAGAAATTAAAAGGAGCTGAGCATATTTGAGCTTAATTCGGAGAGGTTTAAAGCTAAAGTCCCATTTGAGAAAAGATATACACAAAGAGTATTTAAGCTTGTTGGAGGAGAGCTGGAATTTCAAGTTAGAGGTCATGAGTTCAAGACTTGGCACAATTTATTTTTATTTTTATTTTTGGAGATCGAATTTGGTGGCCCCCACCATATCTAATGCTTGCTAATGGTTGCTAAAAATTAGCAATCAACTTTAAAAGAAGGGAAGGAATCTCATGGACTCAAGACTCCGATTAAGGCAAGATTAGATGCGTTGGAAAGAGGACTCAAAGGAGAAGAATATCATGTCTCACGAGGATCTCCCAATTCTGACGTTTTGGGGGTCAAAACAGGCTGTCAATTGGAGGGATATGGGGGATGACGAATTTGAAAGATTTGTCTTTCTTTTTCTTCTTGTATTTTTTTATTTTTAAGGGGAGGCTCTCTCTTGCTCCAGAAGTAATTTAATTTTTCTTTAATCTTTGTTAGAAAGTGAAGGTGGAGATTGAGTGGTGTAATAAACAACTTTGAAGGCTTTCAATAATGGAGATTTGCTTCTTTATTGTTGTTTGTTCTACAATGCTTGGCTAATCCGTGGATTAGGGTGGAGGAGGAAACCAAAACTGGTGAGATCGTTCCTTATTCTTCTATGTCTTTCCCTCATTATGCTTAGTGATTTAATAGATTCTCCTTCATGAATGTTATTCAACTTCTGATTTTGTAAAGATTATTTGGAATATCTTTTACTTTTTATGCTTGATCTTGACATATCATGTTTTGGTTAAATTCATTTAATGGTTTGTGCTTGATCTTGATAAATAGTTATTAGATTTTCAACATATTGAAGTGAAGGGAGTCTTAGGTACTAATTAGAGAATTTAATTTGTAAGAGAAAAAAGTTTTCAAAGCTAAATCTTCCGATCCAAGGCAGTTGCTTGCACATTGGATTGAGTTTTGTTGGGATAAGACTATGATGTAATTTTGGAATGATTAAATCTATTTTGGTGAAATCCAATACCCTGATCTCTCTTTCTCTGACTAGTTTGTATTTAGATTTCCTTTGATATCATTTTAATTATTAATTTCTTGATTAATTGTGGTTTTAAATCCCTAGTGTGAAAACTGATCGAGGATTTTTGGATCTTGTTTCTACAAATCTCTGTGGATCGACCCGTATTTGCCATTATCTACTTAATAGATAGTTGTGTGATTGCGGTTAATAATTTGAGCACATCAAAGAGCAGTATGTGATCTGCTCATGGGAGAACGCCTCCCTGTTGATATTGATATCCAAAAAGAGTAAAAAAAAATCTTATTTGTTTAAAATAGATCTTCATGAAACAGATGTTTCAAATGGCCCTATTCAGAATAGATGCTTTAGAAACAATGCTATTTGGTAACATACAAAAAATAATTGAAATAGACTATTTTTAATCGATGGTTGAAGGTTTTTGGCGAGTTTCTCAAGATCCAAAAGGAATCAAGCTTTTAAATCTAAACCCATGGCCTTCTTTGTCGGATGTGAATTTTGATTCCCCCGGGGAGGGAAACCGCCATTCAACTATATGAGATATTATTAAGTTTACATTGAAAATGATGATTCTGACTACCCTCAAAATCGATGGATCACAATCACCAGCTGCGGATACGGCCGTAACACCGTTATTCAATGAAAGCCGAAAGAAAGCGAAAGAAAATGTGATGGGTTCTTCCTCTCGTTTAATGTGCTGCTGGCGACACACGATGGTTGTCTTGTCACTTAATTTGAGTCCTTCAATTTGGGTCAAATTACGGGTCTCAAAGTAGGGTCATAGTGAACTAGATAGGGGAGATCAACATTTATGGTATATGGGCTAATTGAGATTAAATCCAAGTATTCTAAAAATAAATGAAATAAAATAGAAATAAATTAGGAAAATAAAGGGGGAAGGTGCCAAATATTTAGAAGAGGACCAGCCCCGTTCCCGGGTACTCCCTTCAATGTCCCTTGACAACCTAGGGTTTGAAGGCTAATTCTTCAAATCGAAAGAACGATGCAAACATGATTCCGAGTCGTGATTTCGGTGGGTTTATGTGAAATACACAAGTGATAAAATTGAGTGGCCGATGATGGGCCGTGATTAACTAAAAGTGGCCGATGATGGGCCGAGATTGATAAAACGTGGCCGATGATGGGCCGAAAACAAATAAAATGATATTAAGGATGTGTGAAATCACTCGTCTCGTCTCGTTATTCTCATTAGTTCAGATTCTCGAAATCAGCCTTTACTTTGTTTGATCTTTGAATTCAAATGAATATTTGGCACCAAAGCTGGAGGAAAAGGGAAGAAAGTATTTTTGGATTTGATTTGTTGGTTTTATGTTTTTTTGGGGATTTTAATAATTGGGGCTAGAAGGGTGTAACTAGGGGATTTTCTCCTTGGATTTAACTTAAATAATCTATTTTCCTAATGGATCTCTACCCTATCTTAGGGCCCTAACCGCCCTCATTCGCTCTCCCGATCCTTTAGCGGGGCCACAGAGAGAGAGTGAGACCTAACTTATTAAAACAAAAGAAACTAAAGGTAGTCTAACCTTGCTAGGGGGAGACCTAGATCTCGGTTTAAGGTTTGACCTGGTCAGCCTAAATCATTATTTAATTTCTAATTTTATTATTAAATTTAAGTTTTTAGTATCTTTTACTTTGTTTTTGGTCTTTTTAGGTTTTTATTATTTTTTCTTTTAGTTTTATTTTGGCTTATTTCTAGAACTTAGAATTTCCTAAATTGATTTTCCTAATCCTAGTGAAAAGAGAGGAAGAGGGAATAAATTGCTAATTTTTATTAATTAATTAACCTAACTGATTTAAAGCTTTTTAATTAAATTCCCTAATCCTAATGAAAAGGAGGAGGAAAAGGAGGTTAATTATTTTACCTAACCTAATTGTTTTAATTAATATAATACTTAATTATGATTCTTTTTTTGTGTTTTGTTCTTTTTTTTTTGTTCTTTTTTGGTTTTTTTATGAATTATGCAATTCTAATTTTTATAAAGAAAACAAGATGAACACATAAGTAAATTGTAGTCCTAATTTTTTATAAATACAACAAAATAAAGAAATAAGATGCAACATGATTATAATACACGGATATGTTTTGATGCACGGGCATATTAAATGCATGTAACATACGGATTAAGACTAATTTTAAATAGAAAATGGCCTAAAATACTAATCTAAATGCATGGCATGTTAGATGCATGAAGGACAAAAAGACAACACCTAGTAAATAAGGAACTAAAGGTACAAAATAAATAGGAAAAATGAAAATGGGCCATGCATCGTCGGGCTGGTCCAGGTAAATGGGACAACTTGGGTTAAATAGGTGGGCTGGGTAGGTAGGTTCAAAGATGGGCTAGTGAAAGTGGGTTTAGCAGTGAAGGAGGAGTTCTCAGTGGGTGTGCAACGGTGCAGGTGGGTGCAGCGACTGGGGAAAGAAGAGGAGGAGGAGTACGAGGACGAGGAGGAAGAAAGAAAAAGAGAAGAGGGGAAGAAGGGGGGGAAGAAGGGGGGAAGAAGATGGGGGTAGTGCAGGTAGGTGTTGCAGTGGAGGAGATGAAGAAGAGATAGAAAGAGAAAGAAAGAAGGGAAGAAGAAGGTGGAGGGCGTGCAGATGGTGTGTGCAGGCGAGGAAGAGGGAGATGGAGAAGAAGAGGAGGGGAAGGTGGAAAAAGAAAAGAAAAAATGGGGATGGATGGGCGGCAGTGATGAGTGCAAACAGTGTGCGGG